>JABUQX010073950.1:0-65797 GCA_015478945.1 Trachelipus rathkii | reverse complement strand
AAATACCCAATATGTGAATAACTGATTATTATCAATTCTTTACAGACTTAGATTCCGTAACTTTTTTTTTTTTTGGTTTCTCTCGGGAAAAAAAACTCGCTTAGAAAAAAAAACAATTATGTGATATGTAAATACTAAAAATAATATTGTAATTATAATAATATTATAATTGGACACGAAATCGGATAATAAAAATAATAAAGGAATGAATAGATTAAAAAACTCCCCCGTCTAAAAAGCGGTTTACTTCGCGTATAAATTAACAATGAGACCTTTCCAGCGGCAACTCTCTCTCTTTCATAGGCGATAAATTGTCGCATCACCGTATTTTTTTATTTTATTTTTTTATTTTGCAAACGAAATAAATTGATGCGGTAATTTTTCGCCTATAAAAAGAAAGGGTCGTTGATAGGGAGAAGTGAAGACCTTAGTTCGCAGATTTTATGTGCGCTACGCATAGGCGCTCTTTCCTCGCCAAGTACCAATTTTCTTGTCCCGCTACTTTCCTGGGTTGTCGGGTTGGGCCGAAATAACGTTACTTTTTACTTCTCGTGAGATTGAGCAAAATAAAATTTTCGTTCCTTAAGCGAGTTATTTTCGAAAGAAACCAAAAAAATTATTACGGAGTCTAGGACTTTGCGTAGCCCCGCGCTTAACGATGTTCTAAGCATAGAAAATGGATTTTAAACGCGTAAAGTCATTTTAAGGGGCTCTTATAAAACGAGATTATCTTTCACCGGGAAATTTCTGGCCTAAATTCTTTGTTAATAAAGGGAACAAGAAGATCAAATTTGTGCCAAAACGCCTAATAAATTCGCACTAAAGGGAACGTTACCCTAAAAATGGTAATTAGAACTTTTTTGAAAAATAAAAATATATATCGGATAGGGCCACTTTGATGCTAAATAAATCAAAATATATCATACTTAGAATAACCAAAGAGATAAAAATGGTACAACATAGTAAGGACCATAGTTATTTATAATTTCAACCTGCTAGTCACGTATTATACGTTTTAACAAAGTTGATAACTAAAATACTTTAACATTACATCTTCCTCGAGGCATAATGAATAGTCATTTCCCTAAAGAGATTATTTAAAAATTGCATGAAAAATATTTTTTATAATTATTGTTCCGTAAGTATTTTATTTATTTTTCTCGAGAAAAACTCGCTTAGGGAACGAAAAATTTATTTTGCCCCCTCTCCCGAGAAGTAGAAATTAACGTCATTTCTTGCCCCAATCGGAGCTTAAGGGGGGAACTCTTGAGATTTTTCCGTTAATTTTCAAAGTTTTCTTTAGAAAGCCCGACACCCCTGGAAAGTAACGAGAAGCGTCTAAGGACCATATAGCTGCTTTTAGTTTCTCGATATCCAAAACTGTTTCGAAAAAATCTCTACGGATCGCGATAGGCGACCGCAGTTTCGATCTATCACTTCTTTACCACACGCTTAACCTTACTCGGCATCGCGAAGTCCAAGATTCCGTATTTTTTTTTTTTTTGCTTCCTCGAGAAAAATTCGCTTAGGGAACGAAAAAATTATTTGGCCCCAACTCTCGAGAAGTCAAAAGTAACGTTATTTGGTGCCCCGATCGGAGCGTAAGGGGGAAGGAACCCTTGAGATTTTTTCACGTTAATTTTCAAAGTGTTCTTTAGAAGGCCCGACACCCCACGGAAAGTAATGAGGGGTGTATAAGCACTCTCCAGATGCTTTTAGTTTTACTATATCCGAAGCCGCTTCGAAAAAATGATCGACGGATCGTGAAAGGCGACCTCAGTTTCGATCTATTACTTCGTTAAAATACGCTCAACCTTACTCGGCTACTGGAAGACCTAGATTCCGTAACTTTTTTTTCGGTTTCCTCGAGAAAAACTCGCTTAGGGAACGACAAATTATTTTGTCCCATCTCCCGAGAAGTCGAAAGTAACGTTCCCCGTCTCCACCCGTTCCCCGTCTCCACCCATCCCCGTCTCCACCCGTTCCCCGCTCCACCCATTCCCCGTCTCCACCGCGTTCCCGTCTCAACCTTGCTAGGCCTTACAGTTATTGATATATAAACATTGCGCGGCAACACGTGCAATAACCAGAATTAATTTGAGATATCGTAAAAGTAAAATCAGTCGAGGTCCTTAGGTACTCCTCATAAGTTTAAGGGGGCACGGGGGGTTCCTGGGACAAGTTTCAAAATTTCCGGAAAAAAACCCTAAGTGTTCCCCCTTTGCGTAAGGTAATGGAACAAAAAACCGTTCCCTTTATTATGGCTGTTTTTGCCAAAATTTTAAATTGATTGTTCCCTTTTAAAAATTTTTTCCAACAGAAAAAAAAAAAACACGGATTTTAGGCCGTAAACTAGCATGCCTCCTTACAGTAGGCATAACTAATTGATAGATTGAAATTGCATTTACGTACGACCATTATTTTTTTTTCTACGAATTTTTAAAATTCACAAGGTAACGTTCCCTTTAGTGCGATTTTATTATGCGTTTTGGCACAAATTTGATCTTCTTGTTCCCTTTACTTACAAAGAATTTAGATCGGAAATTTCCAGAAGTGTAAGATGCCATAATATTGACAGGCTTATATTTTCAAACTTGTATAAACATAACAGGTTGAAATTAAAGTATGTTGTAGAACTTACTACGTTGTTCTATTTGTAACCTTTTGATTATTCTATGTATGATAGATTTTGATTTCACAACTATCGACTTCTCGGCTTCGGCTAAGTCTAATTCATTCTCATTCGGTCGATTTCTCTCTTTTTAACGAAGATGCCATATTGCCATGTTTATATATTCAAAACTGTTTGACCTGCAGCCCCTTACGTCACGTACCGGGAAAGATATTTTCTTTTAAAAATGGTAATTTGTAACTTTTTTGAAAAATAATATAAATATATCGGAAAAGGCCAATTTGGTGCTAAAGAAATCAAAATCTATCACACTCGGAATAACCAAGGAGATAGAAATAGTACAACGTAGTATGCACCACAGTAATTTATAATTTCAGGTCTTACAGTTTTGAATATATAAACATGGCGGCAAGACGTGGCAATAACCCAGGAATAATTTGAGATATCGTAAAACTAAAATCAGTCGTAGGGTCCTTAGGTACTCCTCATTAGTTTAAAGGGGTACGGGGGTTCCTGGGACAAGTTTCAAAATTTCCGAAAAAAAAACTAAGTGTTCCCTTTGCGTAAGGTGATGGAACAAAAAACCGTTCCCTTTTATTATGGCTTTTCGCCAAAAATTTAAATTGATTGTTTCATTTTAGAATTTTTTTGCCACCAGAAATAAAAAAAAAAAAACGGAATTTAGGCCGTAAACTAGCATGACTCCTAACAGTAGGTAAATAACTAATTGATAGATTGAAAAATAATTTACATATGACATTATTTTTTTTCAAATTATGTTACAATTTACAAGGTAAACTTTCCCTTTAGTGCGATTTTATTATTGCGCTTTGGCACAAATTTAACCTTCTTTTTCCCTTTACTTACAAAGAATTTAGATCGGAAATTTCCAGAAGTGTAAGATGCCATAATATTGACAGGCTTATATTTTCAAACTTGTATGACCTAACAGGTTGAAATTAAAGTATGTTGAAGATCTTACTACGTTGTACTATTTGTAACCTTTTGATTATTCTAAGTATGATAGATTTTGATTTCTTACAACTATCGATTTTTCGGCTTCGGCTAAGTCTATAACTCATTCTCATTCGGTTGATTCGCTATTTAAGCCGAGGAAGCAAAATTGAATGAGAATAAGTTACAACTTTCGAGACCGAAAGCAAAATTGAATGAGAATGAGTTACAACTTTCGAGACCGAAAGCAAAATTGAATGAGAATGAGTTACAACTTTCGAGACCGAAAGCAAAATTGAATGAGAATGAGTTACAACTATCGATCTTTTTTGGCTTCTGCTAAGTCTATCTCATTCTCATTCGGTCGATTCACTAATTTAACCCAGGAAGCAAAATTGAATGAGAATGAGTTACAACTATCGACTTTTCGGCTTCGGCTAAGTCTAACTCATTCTCAATTCGGTCGATTTCTCTCTTTTTAACGAAGATGCCATGCTGCCATGTTTATATATTCAAAACTGTATGACCTGCAGCCCCTTACTTCACGTACCTTGAAAGGTATTTTCCTTTAAAAATGGTAATTTGTAACTTTTTTTGAAAAATGAAATAAATATATCGGAAATGGCCAATTTGGTGCTAAAGAAATCAAAAATCTTTCATACTACACAGTAATTTATAATTTCAACCCGTTAGGTCTTACAGTTTTGAATAGGACGCATTCTCATTCGGTCGATTCACGAAATCAGGTAAAAAACCGAGATTTTTCCCCGTCTCCACCCGTTCCCCGTCTCAGATCGTTACCGTCACGACTGGTTCCCCGTCTCCACCCGTTCCCCGTCTCCACCCGTTCCCCGTCTCCACCCGTTCCCCGTCTCCACCCGTTCCCCGTCTCCACCCGTTCCCCGTCTCCACCCGTTCCCCGTCTCCACCCGTTCCCCGTCTCCACCCGTTCCCCGTCTCCACCCGTTCCCGTCTCCACTCGTTCCCCGTCCCCACCCGTTCCCCGTCTCCACCCGCTTCCCCGTCTCCACCCGTTCCCGTCTCCACCCTTCCCCTCTCCACTCGGTTTCCCCGTCTCCACCTCGTTCCCGTCTTTCCACCCGTCCCCGTTCTCCACTTTCGTTCCCGTCACTCGAATGGTCCTTACTTACTATTATTATATCATTCGATCGAGTATTCGAAAAAGGCGGAAAGAATCGATCGAAATTCAGCTAAAAAACCGAGGAATTTTTTCCCGTCTCCACCCTTTCCCCGTTCTCCAACCGTTCCCCGTCTCCACCCGTTTCCCGTCTCCACCCTTCCCCGTCTCCACCCGTTCCCCGTCCCCACGCGCGTTCCCCGTCTCCACCCGTTCCCGTCTCACCGTTCCCCGTCTCCACCGTTCCCAAACCGTCTCCACCGTATCCCCGTCTCCACCCCCGTTCCCGTTCTCCACTCGTTTCCCCGTCTCCAAAACGTTCCCCCCGTCACTGGAATGGTCTTACTTACTATTATTATTATTATATTCGATCGAGTTTTTCGGGAAAAAGACGAAGGAATCGATCGAAATCAGCTAAAAAACCGAGATTTTTCCCCGTCTCCACCCCTTCCCCGTCTCCAATCGTTCCTCGTCTCCACCCGTTCCCCGTCTCCACCCGTTCCCCGTCTCCACCCGTTCCCCGTCTCCACCCGTTCCCCGTCTCCACCCGTTCCCCTCTCCACCCGTTCCCCGTCTCCACCCGTTCCCCCGTCTCCACCGTTCCCCGTCTCCACCGTTCCCCGTCTCACCCGTTTCCCTTCCCACCGTTCCCCGTCCCACCCGTTCCCCGTCTCCACTCGTTCCCCGTCTCCAAACGTTCCCCGTCACTGGAATGGTCCTTACTTACTAATATTATTATTATTATTCGATCGAGTTTTTCGGAAAAAGACGAAGGAATCGATCGAAATCAGCTAAAAAACCGAGATTTTCCCCCGTCTCCACCCCTTCCCCGTCTCCACCCGTTCCCCGTCTCCACCCGTTCCCCGTCTCCACCCGTTCCCCGTCTCCACCCGTTCCCCGTCTCCACTCGTTCCCCGTCTCCACCCATTCCCCGTCTCCACTCGTTCCCCGTCTCCACCCGTTCCCCGTCTCCACTCGTTCCCCGTCTCCACCCGTTCCTCGTCTCCACCCATTCCCCGTCTCCACCCGTTCCCCGTCTCAACCTGCTAGGTCTTACAGTTTTGAATATATAAACATTTTAAACGTTGCATACTCAGGAATAATTTAAGATAACGTAAAACTAAAATCAGTCGTAGGGTCCTTAGTTACTCCTCATTAGTTGGCGGGGGTAGGGGGTTCCTGTTACAAGTTTCAAAATTTCCGGAAAAAAACCCTAGGCCCCCCTTTGCGTAAGGTGATGGAACGAGAAAACCGTTCCCTTTATTATGGGTTTGCCAAAAATTTAAATTGATGTTCCCTTTAGAAATTTTTCCACCAGAAATAAAAAAAAAATAACGGAATTTAGGCCGTAAACTCGCATGCCTCCTTACAGTAGGTCATAACTAATTGATAGATTGAAATTGCATTTACGTACGACCATTATTTTTTTTCTACGAATTTTTAAAATTCACAAGGTAACGTTCCCTTTAGTGCGATCATATTATGCGTTTTGGCACAAATTTGATCTTCTTGTTCCCTTTACTTACAAAGAATTTAGATCGGAAATTTCCAGAAGTGTAAGATGCCATAATATTGACAGGCTTATATTTTCAAACTTGTATGACCTAACAGGTGCAGGTTTAAATTAAAGTATGTTGTAGAACTTACTACGTTGTACTATTTGTAACCTTTTAATTATTCTAAGTGTGATAGATTTTGATTTCACAACTATCGACTTCTCGGCTTCGGCTAAGTCTAACTCATTCTCATTCGGTCGATTTCAACTCTTTTTAATGAAGATGCCATGTTGCCATGTTTATATATTCAAAACTGTATGACCTGCAGCCCCTTACTTCACGTACCGGGACAGATATTTTCTTTTAAAAATGGTAATTTGTAACTTTTTTTGAAAAATAAAATAAATATATCGGAACGGAAATGGCCAATTTGGTGCTAAAGAAATCAAAATCTATCACACTCGGAATAACCAAGGAGATAGAAATAGTACAACATAGTATGCACCACAGTAATTTATAATTTCAACCTGCTAGGTCTTACAGTTTTGAATATATAAACATGGCGGCAACACGTGGCAATAACCCAGGAATAATTTGAGATATCGTAAAACTAAAATCAGTCGTAGAGTCCTTAGGTACTCCTCATAAGTTTAAGGGGGTACGGGGGGTTCCTGGGACAAGTTTCAAAATTTCCTCGTAGGGTCCTTAGGTACTCCTCATATGCGTAAGGTGATGGAACGAGAAACCGTTCCCTTTATTATGGCTTTTTTACAAAAATTTAAATTGATCGTTCCCTTTAGAAATTTTTTCCACCAGAAATAAAAAAAAATAACGGAATTTAGGCCGTAAACTAGCACGCCTCCTTACAGTAGGTCATAACTAATTGATAGATTGAAATGCATTTACGTACGACCATTATTTTTTTTTCTACGAATTTTTAAAATTCACAAGGTGACGTTCCCTTTAGTGCGATTATATTATGCGTTTTTGCACAAATTTGATCTTCTTGTTCCCTTTACTTACAAAGAATTTAGATCGGAAATTTCCAGAAGTGTAAGATGCCATAATATTGACAGGCTTATATTTTCAAACTTGTATGACCTAACAGGTTGAAATTAAAGTATGTTGTAGATCTTACTACGTTGTACTATTTGTAACCTTTTGATTATTCTAAGTATGATAGATTTTGATTTCTTACAACTATCGATTTTTCGGCTTCGGCTAAGTCTATAACTTATTATTATTCGGTTGATTCGCTATTTAAGCCGAGGAAGCAAAATTGAATGAGAATGGGTTACAACTTTCGAGACCGAAAGCAAAATTGAATGAGAATGAGTTACAACTTTCGAGACCGAAAGCAAAATTGAATGAGAATGAGTTACAACTTTCGAGACCGAAAGCAAAATTGAATGAGAATGAGTTACAACTTTCGAGACCGAAAGCAAAATTGAAAGAGAATTAGTTACAACTATCGATTTTTTTGGGCTTCTGCTAAGTCTATCTCATTCTCGTTCATTCGGTCGATTCACTAATTAAACCCAGGAAGCAAAATTTGAGAACTATCGATTTCTCGGCTTCGGCTAAGTCTAATTCATTCTCATTCGGTCGAACTCATTCTCATTCGGTCGATTAACTAATTAGGCTGAGAAGCGAGATAGATACAACTATCGATTTTACGGCTTCGGCTAAGTCTAACTCATTCTCATTCGGTGGTTGATTCACTAATTAGGCCGAGGAAGCAAAATTGAATGAGAATGAGTTACAACTTTCGAGACCGAAAGCAAAATTGAATGAGAATGAGTTACAGCCGAAAGCAAAATTAAATATGAGAATGAATTACAACTACTATCGATTTTTTTGGCTCCTGCTAAGTCTTTCTCATTCTCATTCGGTCGGTCGATTCACTAATTAAACCCAGGAAGCGAAATTGAATGAGAATGAGTTACAACTATCGACTTCTCGGCTTCGTCTAAGTCTAACTTATTCTCATTCGGTCGATTTCTCTTTTTTTAATGAAGATGCCATGTTGCCATGTTTATATATTCAAAACTGTGTGACCTGCAGCCCCTTACTTCACGTACCAGGAAAGATATTTTCCTTCAAAAATGGTAATTTGTTACTTTTTTTGAAAAATAAAATAAATATATCGGAAAAGGCCAATTTGGTGCTAAAGAAATCAAAATCTATCACACTCGGAATAACCAAGGAGATAGAAATAGTACAACGTAGAAAACACCACAGTAATTTATAATTTCAACATGCTAGGTCTTACAGTTTTGAATATATAAACATGGCTAAAACACGTGGCAATAACCCAGGAATAATTTGAGATATCGTAAAACTAAAATCAGTCGTAGGTTCCTTAGGTACTCCTCATAAGTTTAAGGGGGTACGGGGGGTTCCTGGGACAAGTTTCAAAATTTCCGGAAAAAAACCCTAAGTGTTCCCCCTTTGCGTAAGGTGATGGAACGAGAAACCGTTCCCTTTATTATGGTTAGTATCAAAAATTTAAATTGATTGTTCCCTTTAGAAATTTTTTCCACAAAAAATAAAAAAAAACGGAATTTAGCCAGTAAACTAGCATGCCTCCTTACAGTAGGTCATAACTAATTGATAGATTGAAATTGCATTACGTACGACCATTATTTTTTTTTCTACGAATTTTTAAAATTCACAAGGAACGTTCCCTTTAGTGCGATTATATTATGCGTTTTGGCACAAATTTGATCTTCTTGTTCCCTTTACTTACAAAGAATTTAGATCGGAAATTTCCAGAAGTGTAAGATGCCATAATATTGACAGGCTTATATTTTCAAACTTGTATGACCTAACAGGTTGAAATTAAAGTATGTTGTAGAACTTACTACGTTGTACTATTTGTAACCTTTTAATTATTCTAAGTGTGATAGATTTTGATTTCACAACTATCGACTTCTCGGCTTCGGCTAAGTCTAACTCATTCTCATTCGGTCGATTTCAACTCTTCTTAATGAAGATGCCATGTTGCCATGTTTATATATTCAACACTGTATGACCTGCAGCCCCTTACTTCACGTACCGGGGAAGATATTTTCTTTTAAAAATGGTAATTTGTAACTTTTTTTGAAAAATAAAATAAATATATCGGAACGGAAATGGCCAATTTGGTGCTAAAGAAATCCAAAATCTATCATTGTCGGAATAACCAAAGAGATAGAAATAGTACAACGTAGTATGCACCACAGTAATTTATTATTTCAACCTGCTAGGTCTTACAGTTTTGAATATATAAACATGGCGGCAACACGTGGCAATAACCCAGGAATAATTTGAGATATCGTAAAACTAAAATCAGTCGTAGGGTTCCTTAGGTACTCCTCATAAGTTTAAGGGGGGGGGGGGGGTTTCTGGGAAAAAGTTTAAAAATTTCCGGAAAAAACCATAAGTGTTTCCCCCTTTGCGTAAGGTGATGGAACGAGAAACCGTTCCCTTTATTATGGCTTTTCGCCAAAAATTTAAATTGATTGTTCCCTTTAGAAATTTTTTCCACCAGAAATAAAAAAAAAAAAACGGAATTTAGGCCGTAAACTAGCATGCCTCCTTACAGTAGGTCATAACTAATTGATAGATTGAAATTGCATTTACGTACGACCATTATTTTTTTTCTACGAATTTTTAAAAAAAATTCTCCGAGGACTCAATGGAAAATCTCACGCGAGGTTTCTACGAATTTTTAAAATTCACAAGGTAACGTTCCCTTTAGTGCGATTATATTATGCGTTTTTTTGGCACAAATTTGATCTTCTTGTTCCCTTTACTCTCAAAGAATTTAGATCGGAAATTTCCAGAAGTGTAAGATGCCATAATATTGACAGGCTTATATTTTCAAACTTGTATGACCTAACAGGTGCAGGTTTAAATTAAAGTATGTTGAAGAACTTACTACGTTGTACTATTTGTAACCTTTTAATTATTCTAAGTGTGATAGATTTTGATTTCACAACTATCGACTTCTCGGCTTCGGCTAAGTCTAACTCATTCTCATTCGGTCGATTTCAACTCTTTTTAATGAAGATGCCATGTTGCCATGTTTATATATTCAAAACTGTATGACCTGCAGCCCCTTACTTCACGTACCGGGACAGATATTTTCTTTTAAAAATGGTAATTTGTAACTTTTTTTGAAAAATAAAATAAATATATCGGAACGGAAATGGCCAATTTGGTGCTAAAGAAATCCAAAATCTATCATTGTCGGAATAACCAAAGAGATAGAAATAGTACAACGTAGTATGCACCACAGTAATTTATAATTTCAACCTGCTAGGTCTTACAGTTTTGAATATATAAACATGGCGGCAACACGTGGCAATAACCCAGGAATAATTTGAGATATCGTAAAACTAAAATCAGTCGTAGAGTCCTTAGGTACTCCTCATAAGTTTAAGGGGGTACGGGGGGTTCCTGGGACAAGTTTCAAAATTTCCGGGAAAAAACCCTAAGTGTTCCCCCTTTGCGTAAGGTGATGGAACAAAAAACCGTTCCCTTTATTATGGCTTTTTGCCAAAAATTTAAATTGATTGTTCCCTTTAGAAATTTTTTCCACCAGAAATAAAAAAAAATAACGGAATTTAGGCCGTAAACTAGCGTGCCTCCTTACAGTAGGTCATAACTAATTGATAGATTGAAATTGCCTTCTTGTTCCCTTTACTCACAAAGAATTTAGATCGGAAATTTCCAGAAGTGTAAGATGCCATAATATTGACAGGCTTATATTTTCAAACGTATGACCTAACAGGTGCAGGTTTAAATTAAAGTATGTTGTAGAACTTACTACGTTGTACTATTTGTAACCTTTTAATTATTCTAAGTATGGGACAAAAAACCGTTCCCTTTATTATGGCTTTTTGCCAAAAATTTAAATTGATTTGTTTCCTTTAGAAATTTTTTCCACCAGAAATAAAAAAAAATAACGGAATTTAGGCCGTAAACTAGCATGCCTCCTTACAGTAAGTCATAACTAATTGATAGATTGAAATTGCATTTACGTACGACCATTATTTTTTTTTCTACGAATTTTTAAAATTCACCAGGTAACTTTCCCTTTAGTGCGATTTTATAATACGTTTTGTCACAAATTTGATCTTCTTGTTTCCTTTATTAACAAAGAATTTAGGCCAGAAATTTTCCCGGTGAAAGATGGGAATAATATTGACAGGCTTATATTTTCAAACTTGTATGACCTAACAGGTGCAGGTTTAAATTAAAGTATGTTGTAGAACTTACTACGTTGTACTATTTGTAACCTTTTAATTATTCTAAGTATGATAGATTTGATTTCACAACTATCGACTTCTCGGCTTCGGCTAAGTCTAACTCATTCTCATTCGGTTGATTCACTATTTAAGCCGGGGAAGCAAAATTGAATGAGAATGAGTTACAACTTTCGAGACCGAAAGCAAAATTGAAAGAGAATGAGTTACAACTATCGATTTTTCGGCTTCTGCTAAGTCTATCTCATTCTCATTCGGTCGATTCACTAATTAAACCCAGTAAGCAAAATTGAATGAGAATGAGTTACAACTATCGACTTCTCGGCTTCGGCTAAGTCTAACTCATTCTCATTCGGTCGATTCACTAATTAGGCTGAGAAGCAAAATTGAATGAGAATGAGATACAACAATCGATTTTTTCGGCTTCGGCTACGTCTAACTCATTCTCATTCGGTCGATTCACTAATTAAACCCAGGGAGCAAAATTGAATGAGAATGAGATACAACTATCGATTTTTCGGCTTCGGCTACGTCTAACTAACTCATTCTCATTCGGTCGATTCACTAATTAAACCAAGGAAGCAAAATTGAATGAGAATGAGTTACAACTATCGACTTCTCCTCGGCTTCGGCTAAGTCTAACTCATTCTCATTCGGTCAATTTCTCTCTTTTTAATGAAGATGCCATGTTGCCGTGTTTTTATATTCAAAACTGTATGACCTGCAGCCCCAGAATGAGTTACAACTATCGACTTCTCGGCTACGGCTAAGTCTAACTCATTCTCATTCGGTCGATTCACTAATTAGGCTGAGAAGCAAAATTGAATGAGAACGAGATACAACTATCGATTTTTTCGGCTTCGGCTACGTCTAACTCATTCTCATTCGGTCGATTCACTAATTAAACCAAGGAAGCAAAATTGAATGAGAATGAGTTACAACTATCGACTTTTCCTCGGCTTCGGCTAAGTCTAACTTATTCTCATTCGGTCGATTTCTCTCTTTTTAATGAAGATGCCATGTTGCTATGTTTATATATTCAAAACTGTATGACTTGCAGCCCCTTACTTCACGTACCTGGAAAGATATTTTCTTTTAAAAATGGTAATTTGTAACTTTTTTTGAAAAATAAAATAAAAATATCGGAAATGGCCAATTTGGTGCTAAAGAAATCAAAATCTATCGTACTTGGAATAACCGAAGAGATAGAAATAGTGCAACGTAGTCAGCACCACAGTAATTTATAATTTTACCCTGCTAGGTCTTACAGTTTTGAATATATAAACATGAGGAGCTTGAACACCGCCATCTTTTCGTCTTATTACGCAAAAATTGAGCTAAAATTTTTACGAGATCGGATTATTATATTTAAAGATATTAGCTAATAAAAAAAAATTACTAAATTTATTATTTTCAATAAGCGATGGAATTAATAATAATCTTAATTTATTTATTATTTTTATTAACATCGAAGAAGACGAACATACATACGTACATACATTGTTTTTTTAGAATCGAACACCTTTTCTTCAACACGATTTACAAATATCTATATTTTGTGATTGGAGACTTTTTTGAACCAAATCTCAAATAAAACGAATATTTTGAATTTATTTTATTATTTTATAGTTTCGTAACGCAAAGAATATATTTCAGGAGAAGGAAAAAAAATTAATTATATAAATAATTGATTATATGAATCGATCAAATTCTACATTAGTTACAGGATTAGACTAACAATTTTTTAAAATCCTCGTCCCACCCAAGCTTTTCGGCTATTTTTTTGCAGCTTTCGTCGCAGTCGCCGGTGAGTCTTAAAATTATTTTTGTTGTCTTTGATTCTTCTTCTTCTTCTTCTTCTTCTTCTTTCTTCTTCTTCTTCTTCTTCTTCTTCTTCCTCTTCTTCTTCTTCTCGATTAATTAAAAGACGAGGGCAAGAGTCAGGCGCGTTAAGAACCAAAAAAGAGAAAGAATCGACGAACAGGGCGGTTCCTATTATTATCAGCAAATCGCATTTCTTAAAATCTTCGACGTATTCAGTGTTTTTTCCGGGATAAAAGGGCTTAATGCATACAGAGATATCCGGATTTACCACGCCGCGTTCGCAAGAACACATTGGAAAAACATTTTTAGAATTTTTTTCTCCCATCCATTCTCGAGTATATTCTTTTTCGCACGCAAGACAATGGCCAGTGCGAAACGAGCCGTAATATTCCACGACCTTTTCGGCGGGGATCCCAACTGACGCATCTAACGTATCTACGTTTAGCGTATAATGTCGCAACAGAATTCCTTTATCGTGAAGCAGTTTAAAAAAGTAGTGCGCCGGAGAAGGTTTAAATTCGGATGGAAAAATATCTTTAATCGTTTCGGAAAATAATTTCGTCGTCTGCCACTCGTCCCGGTCCCCTACCCCCTTAATCTGTTTTCCTATAATATTGAATATTCCGCAGTTGATTGGAGGCAGAATATTCGCGTAACTAGATATCCCGCGACCGGCTACCGTGATTACGTTTTTACATTTTCCGTCTTTAATAAGGGAAACCACGTCGTCGAGTGTCATGGGGGGGACTCTTGAAAGTGGTTCTTCCTTACCGGATGGCGCGGTTTTCGTTGGAGACGCAATTTCTTTGGACATGTTTGGTTTTGAAGTCGAGAATGATTGTGACGAATTAAGATTCAGGCGATTGTTTATATACAACGAAATCGTAAATTTATACTTTTTTATTAATTAATATTTACATTATATTAAAAATAAAACGTTATTCCTTTTTGAATGTTATTATTATTATATTAATTTTAAAAATGATGTAATTATATTTCATCGTCCTTTGGACCCCCATTGCGAAAGGTGATGGAACAAAAATTCGTTCCCTTTATTATGGCTTTTTGCCAAAAATTTAAATTGATTGTTCCCTTTAGAATTTTTTTCCACCAGATAACCCAGGAATAATTTGAGAGGTCCCTCCGTACCCCCTTAAACTAATGAGGAGTACCTAAGGACCTCTCAAATTATTCCTGGGTTATCTGGTGGAAAAAAATTCTAAAGGGAACAATCAATTTAAATTTTTGGCAAAAAGCCATAATAAAGGGAACGAATTTTTGTTCCATCACCTTTCGCAATGGGGGTCCAAAGGACGATGAAATATAATTACATCATTTTTAAAATTAATATAATAATAATAACATTCAAAAAGGAATAACGTTTTATTTTTAATATAATGTAAATATTAATTAATAAAAAAGTATAAATTTACGATTTCGTTGTATATAAACAATCGCCTGAATCTTAATTCGTCACAATCATTCTCGACTTCAAAACCAAACATGTCCAAAGAAATTGCGTCTCCAACGAAAACCGCGCCATCCGGTAAGGAAGAACCACTTTCAAGAGTCCCCCCCATGACACTCGACGACGTGGTTTCCCTTATTAAAGACGGAAAATGTAAAAACGTAATCACGGTAGCCGGTCGCGGGATATCTAGTTACGCGAATATTCTGCCTCCAATCAACTGCGGAATATTCAATATTATAGGAAAACAGATTAAGGGGGTAGGGGACCGGGACGAGTGGCAGACGACGAAATTATTTTCCGAAACGATTAAAGATATTTTTCCATCCGAATTTAAACCTTCTCCGGCGCACTACTTTTTTAAACTGCTTCACGATAAAGGAATTCTGTTGCGACATTATACGCTAAACGTAGATACGTTAGATGCGTCAGTTGGGATCCCCGCCGAAAAGGTCGTGGAATATTACGGCTCGTTTCGCACTGGCCATTGTCTTGCGTGCGAAAAAGAATATACTCGAGAATGGATGGGAGAAAAAAATTCTAAAAATGTTTTTCCAATGTGTTCTTGCGAACGCGGCGTGGTAAATCCGGATATCTCTGTATGCATTAAGCCCTTTTATCCCGGAAAAAACACTGAATACGTCGAAGATTTTAAGAAATGCGATTTGCTGATAATAATAGGAACCGCCCTGTTCGTCGATTCTTTCTCTTTTTTGGTTCTTAACGCGCCTGACTCTTGCCCTCGTCTTTTAATTAATCGAGAAGAAGAAGAAGAGGAAGAAGAAGAAGAAGAAGAAGAAGAAGAAGAAGAAGAAGAAGAAGAAGAAGAAGAATCAAAGACAACAAAAATAATTTTAAGACTCACCGGCGACTGCGACGAAAGCTGCAAAAAAATAGCCGAAAAGCTTGGGTGGGACGAGGATTTTAAAAAATTGTTAGTCTAATCCTGTAACTAATGTAGAATTTGATCGATTCATATAATCAATTATTTATATAATTAATTTTTTTTCCTTCTCCTGAAATATATTCTTTGCGTTACGAAACTATAAAATAATAAAATAAATTCAAAATATTCGTTTTATTTGAGATTTGGTTCAAAAAAGTGTTCGATTCTAAAAAAACAATGTATGTACGTATGTATGTTCGTCTTCTTCGATGTTAATAAAAATAATAAATAAATTAAGATTATTATTAATTCCATCGCTTATTGAAAATAATAAATTTAGTAATTTTTTTTTATTAGCTAATATCTTTAAATATAATAATCCGATCTCGTAAAAATTTTAGCTTCAATTTTTGCGTAATAAGACGAAAAGATGGCGGTGTTCAAGCTCCTCATGTTTATATATTCAAAACTGTAAGACCTAGCAGGGTAAAATTATAAATTACTGTGGTGCTGACTACGTTGCACTATTTCTATCTCTTCGGTTATTCCAAGTACGATAGATTTTGATTTCTTTAGCACCAAATTGGCCATTTCCGATATTTTTATTTTATTTTTTAAAAAAAGTGAGAAATTAAGTTGCAAAAAACCATTTTTAAAGGAAAATATCTTTCCAGGTACGTGAAGTAAGGGGCTGCAGGTCATACAGTTTTGAATATATAAACATGGCAGCATGGCATCTTCGTTAAAAAGAGAGAAATCGACCGAATGAGAATGAGTTAGACTTAGCCGAAGCCGAAAAGTCGATAGTTGTAACTCATTCTCATTCAATTTTGCTTCCTTGGTTTAATTAGTGAATCGACCGAATGAGAATGAGTTAGACGTAGCCGAAGCCGAAAAAATCGATAGTTGTATCTCGTTCTCATTCAATTTTGCTTCTCAGCCTAATTAGTGAATCGACCGAATGAGAATGAGTTAGACTTAGCCGTAGCCGAGAAGTCGATAGTTGTAACTCATTCTGGGGCTGCAGGTCATACAGTTTTGAATATAAAAACACGGCAACATGGCATCTTCATTAAAAAGAGAGAAATTGACCGAATGAGAATGAGTTAGACTTAGCCGAAGCCGAGGAGAAGTCGATAGTTGTAACTCATTCTCATTCAATTTTGCTTCCTGGGTTTAATTAGTGAATCGACCGAATGAGAATGAGTTAGACGTAGCCGAAGCCGAAAAATCGATAGTTGTATCTCATTCTCATTCAATTTTGCTCCCTGGGTTTAATTAGTGAATCGACCGAATGAGAATGAGTTAGACGTAGCCGAAGCCGAAAAAATCGATAGTTGTATCTCATTCTCATTCAATTTTGCTTCTCAGCCTAATTAGTGAATCGACCGAATGAGAATGAGTTAGACTTAGCCGAAGCCGAGAAGTCGATAGTTGTAACTCATTCTCATTCAATTTTGCTTACTGGGTTTAATTAGTGAATCGACCGAATGAGAATGAGATAGACTTAGCAGAAGCCGAAAAATCGATAGTTGTAACTCATTCTCTTTCAATTTTGCTTTCGGTCTCGAAAGTTGTAACTCATTCTCATTCAATTTTGCTTCCCCGGCTTAAATAGTGAATCAACCGAATGAGAATGAGTTAGACTTAGCCGAAGCCGAGAAGTCGATAGTTGTGAAATCAAATCTATCATACTTAGAATAATTAAAAGGTTACAAATAGTACAACGTAGTAAGTTCTACAACATACTTTAATTTAAACCTGCACCTGTTAGGTCATACAAGTTTGAAAATATAAGCCTGTCAATATTATGGCATCTTACACTTCTGGAAATTTCCGATCTAAATTCTTTGTGAGTAAAGGGAACAAGAAGATCAAATTTGTGCCAAAAAAACGCATAATATAATCGCACTAAAGGGAACGTTACCTTGTGAATTTTAAAAATTCGTAGAAAAAAAAATAATGGTCGTACGTAAATGCAATTTCAATCTATCAATTAGTTATGACCTACTGTAAGGAGGCATGCTAGTTTACGGCCTAAATTCCGTTATTTTTTTTTATTTCTGGTGGAAAAAATTTCTAAAGGAAACAAATCAATTTAAATTTTTGGCAAAAAGCCATAATAAAGGGAACGGTTTTTTGTCCCATACTTAGAATAATTAAAAGGTTACAAATAGTACAACGTAGTAAGTTCTACAACATACTTTAATTTAAACCTGCACCTGTTAGGTCATACGTTTGAAAATATAAGCCTGTCAATATTATGGCATCTTACACTTCTGGAAATTTCCGATCTAAATTCTTTGTGAGTAAAGGGAACAAGAAGGCAATTTCAATCTATCAATTAGTTATGACCTACTGTAAGGAGGCACGCTAGTTTACGGCCTAAATTCCGTTATTTTTTTTTATTTCTGGTGGAAAAATTTCTAAAGGGAACAATCAATTTAAAATTTTTGGCAAAAAGCCATAATAAAGGGAACGGTTTTTTGTTCCATCACCTTATGCAAAGGGGGAACACTTAGGGTTTTTTTCCGGAAATTTTGAAACTTGTCCCAGGAACCCCCCGTACCCCTTAAACTTATGAGGAGTACCTAAGGACCCTACGACTGAATTTAGTTTTACGATATCTCAAATTATTCCTGGGTTATTGCCACGTGTTGCCGCCATGTTTATATATTCAAAACTGTAAGACCTAGCAGGTTGAAATAATAAATTACTGTGGTGCATACTACGTTGTACTATTTCTATCTCTTTGGTTATTCCGACAATGATAGATTTTGGATTTCTTTAGCACCAAATTGGCCATTTCCGTTCCGATATATTTATTTTATTTTTCAAAAAAAGTTACAAATTACCATTTTTAAAAGAAAATATCTGTCCCGGTACGTGAAGTAAGGGGCTGCAGGTCATACAGTTTTGAATATATAAACATGGCAACATGGCATCTTCATTAAAAAGAGTTGAAATCGACCGAATGAGAATGAGTTAGACTTAGCCGAAGCCGAGAAGTCGATAGTTGTGAAATCAAAATCTATCACACTTAGAATAATTAAAAGGTTACAAATAGTACAACGTAGTAAGTTCTTCAACATACTTTAATTTAAACCTGCACCTGTTAGGTCATACAAGTTTGAAAATATAAGCCTGTCAATATTATGGCATCTTACACTTCTGGAAATTTCCGATCTAAATTCTTTGAGAGTAAAGGGAACAAGAAGATCAAATTTGTGCCAAAAAAACGCATAATATAATCGCACTAAAGGGAACGTTACCTTGTGAATTTTAAAAATTCGTAGAAAAAAAAATAATGGTCGTACGTAAATGCAATTTCAATCTATCAATTAGTTATGACCTACTGTAAGGAGGCATGCGAGTTTACGGCCTAAATTCCGTTATTTTTTTTTATTTCTGGTGGAAAAATTTCTAAAGGGAACGATCAATTAAAATTTTTGGCGAAAAGCCATAATAAAGGGAACGGTTTCTCGTTCCATCACCTTACGCAAAAGGGAACACTTAGGGTTTTTTTCCGGAAATTTGAAACTTGTCCCAGGAACCCCCCGTACCCCCTTAAACTTATGAGGGTACCTAAGGGACTCTACGAACTGATTTTAGTTTTAGAATCTCAAATTATTCCTGTTGTTATTGCCACGTTGTTTGCGGCCATGTTATATATATTCCTAAAACTGTAAAGACCTAGAGGTTTGAAATAATAAACTTACTTGTGGCTGCCATACTACGTTGTACATTTCTACTCTTTGGTCTATTCCGACAATGATAGATTTTGGATTTCTTTATAGCACCAAATTGGCCATTTCCGTTCCGATATTATTTATTTTTATTTTATTTTTTCAAAAAAGTTAAAATTACCATTTTTAAAGGGTAATATTCTGTCCCGGTACGTGAAGTAAGGGGCTGCAGTCATACAGTTTTGAATATATAAACATTTTAAACGTTGCATCTTCATTAAAAGAGTTGAAATCGACCGAATGAGAATGAGTTAGACTTCAGCCGAAGCCCGAGAAGTCGATTAGTTGTTGAAATCAAAATCTCACACTTAGATTTTAAAAGGTTACAAATAGTTACAACGTAGTAAGTTATTCAACTATTTACTTAATTAAACGCACCTGTTAGTCATACAGTTTGAAAATATAAGCTGCAATATTAATGCATCTTACACTTCTTGGAAATTTTCCGATCAAAATTCTTTGGAGAAGTAAAGGGACAAGAGATCAAAATTTGTGCCAAAACGCATAATATAATAATCGCACTAAAGGACGTTCCTTTGTGAATTTTTAAAAATTTCGTAGAAAAAAAAAATAATGTGTACGTAATCAATTTCAATCTATTCAATTAGTTATGACTACTGTAAGGAGGCATTGCGAGGTTACGGCCTAAATTCCGTTATTTTTTTTTTATTTCTGGGGAAAAAATTTCTAAAGGGGAAACAATTCAATTTAAAAAATTTGGCGAAAGCCATAATAAAGGAACGGTTTCTCGTTTCCATCACCTTACGGCAAAGGGGGAACACTTAGGTTTTTTTCCGGAAATTTTGAAACTTGTCCCAGGAACCCCCCGTACCCCCTTAAACTTATGAGGAGTACCTAAGGAACCTACGACTGATTTTAGTTTTACGATATCTTCAAATTATTCCTGGGTTATTGCCACGTGTTGCCGCCATGTTTATATATTCAAAACTGTAAGACCTAGCAGGTTGAAATTATAAATTACTGTGGTGCATACTACGTTGTACTATTTCTATCTCCTTGGTTATTCCGAGTGTGATAGATTTTGATTTCTTTAGCACCAAATTGGCCTTTTCCGATATATTTATTTTATTTTTCAAAAAAAGTAACAAATTACCATTTTTGAAGGAAAATATCTTTCCTGGTACGTGAAGTAAGGGGCTGCAGGTCACACAGTTTTGAATATATAAACATGGCAACATGGCATCTTCATTAAAAAAAGAGAAATCGACCGAATGAGAATAAGTTAGACTTAGACGAAGCCGAGAAGTCGATAGTTGTAACTCATTCTCATTCAATTTCGCTTCCTGGGTTTAATTAGTGAATCGACCGACCGAATGAGAATGAGAAAGACTTAGCAGGAGCCAAAAAAATCGATAGTAGTTGTAATTCATTCTCATTTAATTTTGCTTTCGGCTGTAACTCATTCTCATTCAATTTTGCTTTCGGTCTCGAAAGTTGTAACTCATTCTCATTCAATTTTGCTTCCTCGGCCTAATTAGTGAATCAACCACCGAATGAGAATGAGTTAGACTTAGCCGAAGCCGTAAAATCGATAGTTGTATCTATCTCGCTTCTCAGCCTAATTAGTTGAATCGACCGAATGAGATTGAGTTAGACCTTGCCGAAGCCGAGAAGTCGATAGTTGTAACTCATCATTCAATTTTGCTTCCTGGGTTTAATTAGTGAATCGACCGAACGAGAATGAGATAGACTTAGCAGAAGCCCAAAAAAATCGATAGTTGTAACTAATTCTCTTTCAATTTTGCTTTCGGTCTCGAAAGTTGTAACTCATTCTCATTCAATTTTGCTTTCGGTCTCGAAAGTTGTAACTCATTCTCATTCAATTTTGCTTTCGGTCTCGAAAGTTGTAACTCATTCTCATTCAATTTTGCTTTCGGTATCGAAAGTTGTAACTCATTCTCATTCAATTTTGCTTCCTCGACTTAAATAGCGAATCAACCGAATGAGAATGAGTTATAGACTTAGCCGAAGCCGAAAAATCGATAGTTGTAAGAAATCAAAATCTATCATACTTGGAATAATCAAAAGGTTACAAATAGTACAACGTAGTAAAGATCTACAAATACTTTAATTTCAACCTGTAGGTCATTACAAGTTTTGGAAAATATAAGCCTGTCAATTATTATTTGGCATCTTACACTTCTGAGGAAATTTTCCGATCTAAATTCTTTGTAAGTAAAGGGAACAAGAAGATCAAATTTGTGCCAAAACGCATAATATAATCGCCCTAAAGGGAACGTTACCTTGTGAATTTTAAAAATTCGTAGAAAAAAAAATAATGGTCGTACGTAAATGCATTTCAATCTATCAATTAGTTATGACCTACTGTAAGGAGGCGTGCTAGTTTACGGCCTAAATTCCGTTATTTTTTTTTTATTTCTGGTGGAAAAAATTTCTAAAGGGAACAATCAATTTAAATTTTTGGCGAAAAGCCATAATAAAGGGAACGGTTTTTTGTTCCATCACCTTACGCAAAGGGGAACACTTAGGGTTTTTTTCCGGAAATTTTTAAACTTGTCCCAGGAACCCCCCGTACCCCCTTAAACTTATGAGGAGTACCTAAGGACTCTACGACTGATTTTAGTTTTACGATATCTCAAATTATTCCTGGGTTATTGCCACGTGTTGCCGCCATGTTTATATATTCAAAACTGTAAGACCTAGCAAGTTGAAATAATAAATTACTGTGGTGCATACTACGTTGTACTATTTCTATCTCTTTGGTTATTCCGACAATGATAGATTTTGGATTTCTTTAGCACCAAATTGGCCATTTCCGTTCCGATATATTTATTTTATTTTTCAAAAAAAGTTACAAATTACCATTTTTAAAAGAAAATATCTGTCCCGGTACGTGAAGTAAGGGGCTGCAGGTCATACAGTTTTGAATATATAAACATGGCAACATGGCATCTTCATTAAAAAGAGTTGAAATCGACCGAATGAGAATGAGTTAGACTTAGCCGAAGCCGAGAAGTCGATAGTTGTGAAATCAAAATCTATCACACTTAGAATAATTAAAAGGTTACAAATAGTACAACGTAGTAAGTTCTACAACATACTTTAATTTAAACCTGCACCTGTTAGGTCATACAAGTTTGAAAATATAAGCCTGTCAATATTATGGCATCTTACACTTCTGGAAATTTCCGATCTAAATTCTTTGAGAGTAAAGGGAACAAGAAGATCAAATTTGTGCCAAAAAAACGCATAATATAATCGCACTAAAGGGAACGTTACCTTGTGAATTTTAAAAATTCGTAGAAAAAAAAATAATGGTCGTACGTAAATGCAATTTCAATCTATCAATTAGTTATGACCTACTGTAAGGAGGCATGCTAGTTTACGGCCTAAATTCCGTTATTTTTTTTTTATTTCTGGTGGAAAAAATTTCTAAAGGGAACAATCAATTTAAATTTTTGGCGAAAACCCATAATAAAGGGAACGGTTTCTCGTTCCATCACCTTACGCAAAGGGGGAACACTTAGGGTTTTTTTCCGGAAATTTTGAAACTTGTAACAGGAACCCCCCGTACCCCCTTAAACTTATGAGGAGTACCTAAGGACCCTACGACTGATTTTAGTTTTACGATATCTCAAATTATTCCTGGGTTATTGCCACGTGTTGCCGCCATGTTTATATATTCAAAACTGTAAGACCTAGCAGGTTGAGACGGGGAACGGGTGGAGACGGGGAATGGGTGGAGACGAGGAACGGGTGGAGACGGGGAACGAGTGGAGACGGGGAACGGGTGGAGACGGGGAACGAGTGGAGACGGGGAATGGGTGGAGACGGGGAACGAGTGGAGACGGGGAACGGGTGGAGACGGGGAACGGGTGGAGACGGGGAACGGGTGGAGACGGGGAACGGGTGGAGACGGGGAACGAGTGGAGACGGGGAAGGGGTGGAGACGGGGGAAAATCTCGGTTTTTTAGCTGATTTCGATCGATTCCTTCGTCTTTTTCCGAAAAACTCGATTCGAATAATAATATAATAATTTAGTTAAGTAGGACCATTCCAGTGCGGGGAACGTTTGGAGACGCAGGGACGAGTGGAGACGGGGAACGGGTGGAGACGGGGAACGGGGGGAGAAGGGGAACGGGTGGAGACGGGGAACGGTTGGAGACGGGGAACGGGTAGACGGGGAACGGGTGGAGTCGGGGAACGGGTGGAGATGGGGAACGAAGGTGGAGACGGGGAACGGGTGGAGAGGGGGAACGGGTGGAGACGGGAACGGGTGGAGACGGGGAGCGGGTGGAGACGGAACGGGTGGAGACGGGGAAGGGGTGGAGACGGGGAAAAATCTCGGTTTTTAGCTGATTTTCGATCGATTCCTTCGTCTTTTTCCGAAAAACTCGATCGAATAATAATTAATAATAATAGTAAGTAAGGACCATTCCAGTGACGGGGAACGAGTAGAAACGGGGAACGAGTGGAGACGGGGAACGGGTGGAGACGGGAAACGGGGGGAGACGGGGAACGGGTGGAGACGGGAACGGGTGGAGACGGGAACGGGGGGAGACGGGGAACGGGTGGAGACGGGAACGGGTGGAGACGGGGAACGGCTGGAGACGGGGAACGGGTGGAGACGGGGAAACGGGCTGGAGACGGGGAAAGGGTTGGAGGATCGGGGAAAAACTCGGTTTTTTAGCTGATTTCGATCGATTCTTTCGCCTTTTTCGAAATACTCGATCGAATGATTTAATAATGAATAGTAAGTACAGCGACCCATTCGGTGACGGGGACGAGTGGCAGAACGGGGAACGGGTGGGACGGGGAACGGGTGGAGAAGGGGAACGGGTGGAGGTGGAGAGGGGGAACGGGTGGAGACGGGGAAACGGGTGGAGACGGGGAGCGGGTGGAGACGGGGAACGGGTGGGGGAGACGGGGAACGGGTTGAGACGGGGAACGGGTGGAGGCGGGGAACGGGTGTGGAGACGGGAAACGGGTGGAGACGGGGAACGGGGTGGAGACCGGGGAACGCGGTGGGACGGAGGAACGGAGTGGAACGGGGAAACGAGGTGGAACGGGAACGGGGTTGGAGAGGGGAACGGGTGGAGAGGGAACGCGGTGGAGACGGGAACGGGTGGAGACGTGGAAACGGGTGGAGACGGGGAAAAATCTCGGTTTTTTACCTGATTTCGTGAATCGACCGAATGAGAATGCGTCCTATTCAAAACTGTAAGACCTAACGGGTTGAAATTATAAATTACTGTGTAGTATGAAAGATTTTTGATTTCTTTAGCACCAAATTGGCCATTTCCGATATATTTATTTCATTTTTCAAAAAAAGTTACAAATTACCATTTTTAAAGGAAAATATCTTTCCAGGTACGTGAAGTAAGGGGCTGCAGGTCATACAGTTTTGAATATATAAACATGGCAGCATGGCATCTTCGTTAAAAAGAGAGAAATCGACCGAATGAGAATGAGTTAGACTTAGCCGAAGCCGAAAAGTCGATAGTTGTAACTCATTCTCATTCAATTTTGCTTCCTGGGTTAAATTAGTGAATCGACCGAATGAGAATGAGATAGACTTAGCAGAAGCCAAAAAAGATCGATAGTTGTAACTCATTCTCATTCAATTTTGCTTTCGGTCTCGAAAGTTGTAACTCATTCTCATTCAATTTTGCTTTCGGTCTCGAAAGTTGTAACTCATTCTCATTCAATTTTGCTTTCGGTCTCGAAAGTTGTAACTTATTCTCATTCAATTTTGCTTCCTCGGCTTAAATAGCGAATCAACCGAATGAGAATGAGTTATAGACTTAGCCGAAGCCGAAAAATCGATAGTTGTAAGAAATCAAAATCTATCATACTTAGAATAATCAAAAGGTTACAAATAGTACAACGTAGTAAGATCTTCAACATACTTTAATTTCAACCTGTTAGGTCATCACTTCTGGAAATTTCCGATCTAAATTGGCATCTTACACTTCTGGAAATTTCCGATCTAAATTCTTTGTAAGTAAAAGGAACAAGAGGTCAAATTTGTGCCAAAGCGCATAATAAAACGCACTAAGGGGAACGTTACCTTGCTGAATTTTAAAAATTCGAGAAAAAAAAATAATGGTTCATATGTAAATGCTAATTGCAATCTATCAATTAGTTAGACTCTACTTAAGAAGTCATTGCTAGTTTACGTGTCTAAATTCCGTTTTTTTTTATTTTTATCTGGTGGAAAAAAATTCTAAAGGGAACATTCAAAAAATTTTTGGCGAAAAGCCATAATAAAGGGAACGGTTTTTTGTTCCATCACCTTACGCAAAGGGGGAACACTTAGGGTTTTTTTCCGGAAATTTTGAAACTTGTCCCAGGAACCCCCCGTACCCCCCTAAACTAATGAGGAGTACCTAAGGACCCTACGACTGATTTTAGTTTTACGATATCTCAAATTATTCCTGGGTTATTGCCACGTGTTGCCGCCATGTTTATATATTCAAAACTGTAAGACCTAGCAGGTTGAGACGTGGTGGTGCATACTACGTTGTACTATTTCTATCTCCTTGGTTATTCCGAGTGTGATAGATTTTGATTTCTTTAGCACCAAATTGGCCTTTTCCGATATATTTATATTATTTTTCAAAAAAGTTACAAATTACCATTTTTAAAAGAAAATATCTTTCCCGGTACGTGACGTAAGGGGCTGCAGGTCAAACAGTTTTGAATATATAAACATGGCAATATGGCATCTTCGTTAAAAAGAGAGAAATCGACCGAATGAGAATGAATTAGACTTAGCCGAAGCCGAGAAGTCGATAGTTGTGAAATCAAAATCTATCATACATAGAATAATCAAAAGGTTACAAATAGAACAACGTAGTAAGTTCTACAACATACTTTAATTTCAACCTGTTAGGTCATACAAGTTTGAAAATATAAGCCTGTCGATATGGCATCTTTCACCGGGAAATTTCAGGCCTAAATTCTTTAATAAAGGGAACAAGAAGATCAAATTTGTGCCAAAACGCATAATAAAATCGCACTAAAGGGAACGTTACCTCGTGAATTTTAAAAATTCGTAGAAAAAAAAATAATTGTCACACGTAAATGCAATTTCAAACTATCAATTAGTTATGACCTACTGTAAGGAGGCATGCTAGTTTACGGCCTAAATTCCGTTATTTTTTTTTATTTCTGGTGGAAAAAATTTCTAAAGGGAACAATCAATTTAAATTTTTGGCGAAAAGCCATAATAAAGGGAACGGTTTTTTGTTCCATCACCTTACGCAAAGGGGGAACACTTAGGGTTTTTTTCCGGAAATTTTGAAACTTGTCCCAGGAACCCCCCGTGCCCCCTTAAACTTATGAGGAGTACCTAAGGACCCTACGACTGATTTTACTTTTACGATATCTCAAATTATTCCTGGGTTATTGCCACGTGTTGCCGCCATGTTTATATATTCAAAACTGTAAGGCCTAGCAGGTTGAGACGGGGAACGGGTGGAGACGGGGAATGGGTGGAGACGGGGAACGGGTGGAGACGGGGAATGGGTGGAGACGGGGAACGGGTGGAGACGGGGAACGTTACTTTCGACTTCTCGGGAGATGGGACAAAATAATTTGTCGTTCCCTAAGCGAGTTTTTCTCGAGGAAACCGAAAAAAAAGTTACGGAATCTAGGTCTTCCAGTAGCCGAGTAAGGTTGAGCGTATTTTAACGAAGTAATAGATCGAAACTGAGGTCGCCTTTCACGATCCGTCGATCATTTTTTCGAAGCGGCTTCGGATATAGTAAAACTAAAAGCATCTGGAGAGTGCTTATACACCCCTCATTACTTTCCGTGGGGTGTCGGGCCTTCTAAAGAACACTTTGAAAATTAACGTGAAAAAATCTCAAGGGTTCCTTCCCCCTTACGCTCCGATCGGGGCACCAAATAACGTTACTTTTGACTTCTCGAGAGTTGGGGCCAAATAATTTTTTCGTTCCCTAAGCGAATTTTTCTCGAGGAAGCAAAAAAAAAAAAAATACGGAATCTTGGACTTCGCGATGCCGAGTAAGGTTAAGCGTGTGGTAAAGAAGTGATAGATCGAAACTGCGGTCGCCTATCGCGATCCGTAGAGATTTTTTCGAAACAGTTTTGGATATCGAGAAACTAAAAGCAGCTATATGGTCCTTAGACGCTTCTCGTTACTTTCCAGGGGTGTCGGGCTTTCTAAAGAAAACTTTGAAAATTAACGGAAAAATCTCAAGAGTTCCCCCCTTAAGCTCCGATTGGGGCAAGAAATGACGTTAATTTCTACTTCTCGGGAGAGGGGGCAAAATAAATTTTTCGTTCCCTAAGCGAGTTTTTCTCGAGAAAAATAAATAAAATACTTACGGAACAATAATTATAAAAAATATTTTTCATGCAATTTTTAAATAATCTCTTTAGGGAAATGACTATTCATTATGCCTCGAGGAAGATGTAATGTTAAAGTATTTTAGTTATCAACTTTGTTAAAACGTATAATACGTGACTAGCAGGTTGAAATTATAAATAACTATGGTCCTTACTATGTTGTACCATTTTTATCTCTTTGGTTATTCTAAGTATGATATATTTTGATTTATTTAGCATCAAAGTGGCCCTATCCGATATATATTTTTATTTTTCAAAAAAGTTCTAATTACCATTTTTAGGGTAACGTTCCCTTTAGTGCGAATTTATTAGGCGTTTTGGCACAAATTTGATCTTCTTGTTCCCTTTTTTATTAACAAAGAATATTTAGGCAGAAAAATTTCTCGGGTGAAAGATAATCTCGTTTATAAGAGCCCCTTAAAAATGCTTTACGCGTTTTAAAATCCCATTTTCTTGCTTAGAACATCGTACTTAGCGCGGGGCCTACGCAAAGTACCTAGACTCCGTAATAATTTTTTTGGTTTCCTTCGAAAATAACTCGCTTAAGGAACGAAAATTTTATTTTGCTCAATCTTCACGAGAAGTTAATAAGCTACTACGTGCATGACCTGCGGCGCTCTGCACTCCGTGCAATCGCTCATGGAATAGTACTTGAGGACGAGATATGTTAATTAGCTCCTCATTGGCTTTCAGCTTCTACTTTTTGTGGTGATTATCGGTTGGCTGAGAAATGAGCGGCCTGAATGCCGCCTTAGAGCACATAAAAGTCTGTTGTAGCTGATACTAGGTCTTCTACTTATACCTCCTTATCTAATCCGCCGACTACTTCTTCTTTTTTATATGTTGGACGAAATTACCTCTGTCCGCTATCCTAAATTTTAATTTTTCGTTTTGCTATAATATAAATAAAGATTAGAAATTAAAAAAATACGTGAGCGAACAATTTAATCGTCCTATAAAGAAAGAGCAGAGTTGCCGCTGGAAAGTTCATTGTTAATTTTATACGACGAAAGTAAACTCCTCGCGTTTTTTAGGACGCTCTCGCGACGGCGGAGTATATACTATTTATTGATTATATAACGAGTCTTTAAACAATAATATTGTAATTTGATCCTTTTATATTTTTTATAACTTATTATCAATGTGCGAGCACGAATTTTCGTGTGATCCAAATTATAAATAAAATTATTAATTACAATTATTTTTAGTATAAATAAAACAGTGTCTATATTTTTTAGTTTTTATTATATTATATACTACTCCTAGCGAGCTTTCCGTCTAAAAAAGTCTGTTCGTTCTGATAGCTAAACCAGAGAAGAAAGAAAAAGAGTTATCGGAACCTAAAGATCGAGGATAAAGAATTTTGTGATTTACCATCGGACACGTGAGTTCATTTCCGCGAGAGTTATATAGTCGATAATATTTTTTTCTTGTCGTCATTCACCTTTTGTACTTTTTCTTATAGTCCTTATTTATATATATTTGTCATACACGAAACATATAAGACAGATTACGAGATTTAATATCCACACAAAATATAAATTGAGAGAGAGAGCGTTGATAGGGCACCTACGGTATGTGATGAAACGACCTCGGCATATGAGAGAGAGAGCATGTTTCTGCTGCTGCACTGCATTCAGTGAAGCAATAGATCTTCAAAGCTGTTCACACAATGATGATAACAATCGTATCGTATGAGTCCCTTCTAGCACAAACTACCTGTGACTTAGGAGGAACGTTGGGTCCACGAAGTTTGAAAATTAGTAGCGGGTTGGGTCGACTAGAATATATGGACTCTTTAATTTTACTTTATCTACTTCTCGTGGAAGATATATGTGCAAATCCAAAAGAAAAATCTTTAGGAGAGCTTGCTTTAAAGGTAGAAGGGACGATTATAATCAAAACGAGAGAAATAGTAAACCACAAAAAAATTATCTAAAGAGGCATTTTAATCGTTAAACTGGTAATTAATCCTTTAAGGTACTGGTTTGGCTAGAGCCCCCAAAAACGACATCTGATGTCGATGTATTTTAGCGGACCTTTCGATACCTAAAAAATTCTGTGATTTCTAAGCTCGACGTATTAGTCTCATATGTATAAAGAGGAAGCCTCCTATAGCATGAATGACAAATCTTCAACATAACGGGATTAGTTTATATAGGACCGCTACACATCTTTCGTAGTGCGATAGCCGAGGAACAATTTGTGGAAGGCGCGAGGAAAACCGAGTCTAAGAATGTACGTTGGATAACGGCTGTGAAAGAACGGACGGATAAAAGTAGGTAACATGACAGAAGGGAAGCAGCGTGGTGGAGAACGGGGAACGGCGTTTGGAGAATGGAGATTGGAAGCGGGTGAGGAGACTCGGGGAATTGAGTAGAAGACGGGATACGTGAAAAGCGAGTATACAGAAGGACTGCGCAGGATATGTAACTCGGGGGTATCGATTCGGTGGCGTCAAATTTTCGATTGCTTGAGAGAGAGAAAACCCAGAGCCAGCTACATATGAGACTGAGCATCACCTAAACGAGATAAAGATGGTAGAGCATAGTAAGATAGTTATTTTACTTAATTTCAACCGTGTAGTCACGATATACGTTTAACCAAAGTTGATAACTAAAATACTTTAACATTACATCTTCCTCGAGGCATAATGAATAGTCATTTCCCTAAAGAGATTATTTAAAAATTGCATGAAAAATATTTTTTATAATTATTGTTCCGTAAGTATTTTATTTATTTTTCTCGAGAAAAACTCGCTTAGGGAACGAAAAATTTATTTTGCCCCCTCTCCCGAGAAGTAGAAATTAACGTCATTTCTTGCCCCAATCGGAGCTTAAGGGGGGAACTCTTGAGATTTTTCCGTTAATTTTCAAAGTTTTCTTTAGAAAGCCCGACACCCCTGGAAAGTAACGAGAAGCGTCTAAGGACCATATAGCTGCTTTTAGTTTCTCGATATCCAAAACTGTTTCGAAAAAATCTCTACGGATCGCGATAGGCGACCGCAGTTTCGATCTATCACTTCTTTACCACACGCTTAATTAATACGCATTTCTAATAAGAATATTCTTTTCCAGGTACTGTGAAAGTTAAGGGGCTGCCGGTTCATACAGTTTTGAAATGATAATAAACCATGGCAACATGACATCTTTCATTAAAAAGAGAGGAAATCGACGCAATGAGAATGATAATAGACTTTTAGCCGAAGCGCGAAGAAAGTCGATAGGTTCTTCATCTCAAATTGTTGCTTCCCTGGTTGTATTAGGTGAATCGACGAATGGGGGGCTAGAAGAGACTAGACGTAGCCCGAAGCCGAAAGAGATCGATAGTTGTATCTCATTCTCATTTCAATTTTGCTTCCTGGGTTTAATTCAGTGAATCCCGACCCGAATGAGAATGAGTTAGAACGTAGCCGAACGTAAAATCGGGTAGTTGTATCTTCATTCTCATCAATTTTGCTTCTCGGCTAATTCGGATCTGGACGGGCTGCGGATCTGGACGGCTGCGCGGATCTGGAACGGCTGCGATCTGGAAGGCCTGGGATCTGACGAAGCGCGCGGATTGGACGGCCCGTGCGGATCGTGGACGGCGATTCTGGGACGGGGCGAGTTCTGCGTTAAAACGCGGTTTTTACCGCCAGGTCGTTCGTTTCTTTTTTCTTTTTCCAAATATTCGACCGAATGGGAAAAAACTTTGTTTTTTAGCTGATTTCGATCGATTCTTTCGTCTTTTTCCGAAATACCCGATCGAATGATAATAATAGTAAAAACCATTCGAGTGACGGGGAACGTTTGGAGACGGGGAACGAGTGGAGACGGGGAACAGGTGGAGACGGTGATAAGGGGTGGAGACGGGGAACGGGATGAGACGGGGAACGGGTGGAGACCGGAGACGAGTGGAGACGGGGATCGCAGCGGTGACGGGGAACGAGTGGAGACGGGGAACGGGTGGAGACGGGGAACGGGCGCGGATCTGGACGGCCTGCGGATCTGGACGGCCTGCGGATCTGGACGGCCTGCGGATCTGGACGGCCTGCGGATCTGGACGGCGCGCGGATCTGGACGGGGGTCAGTTCTCGTTAAAACTCGTTTTTTAAACCGCCAGGTTTCGATATCGTTTGCTTTTCTTCTTTTGTCCAAATATTCGAGCGCAGAATGCAACATTTACCACGGATTAATGAGTGGAGACGGGGAACGGTGGAGACGGGGAACGGCGCGGATTCGTGTGAACGGGCCTGCGGATCTTACGGGCGCCGCGGATCTGGACGGCAGCTGGACGATGCTTGGAACCGGCCTGCGAGATCTGGAAATCCGGCCTGCGGATCTGGACGGCCTGCGGATCTGAGCTGCGGATCCTGGATCGGCCTGTAGGATCTGGCGGCGCGCGGATCGTGAGGGGGGTCAGTTCTACTCGTTAAAACTCGGTTTTTTACCGGCCAGGTTCGATCTCTTTTTTCTTTTTCCATAATATTCTGACCGAATGATAATAATAAGTAACGATGATTCGTGAGAACGGGGAACTGGGTGGAGACGGGGAACGAGTGGAGAGGGGGAGCGGGTGGAGACGGGAGCGGATCTGGACGGGGGTCAGTTCTCGTCAAATATCGTTTCGGGAACCGCCGACCTTTCGGATCCGTGCCCCGTCCGGATCCGCGCCCCGTCCAGATCCGCACCCCGTCCAGATCCGCGCCTCGTTCTTCTTAACAAGCATCGAAGCAACGACGGCAACGACTTACAATTTCGCTTCGAAAACACGGTCGAAACAACTTCAATCTACATTATATGCTATAGAATGTAAACGTCCATTTACACGGATAATAGTGGAGACGGGGAACGGGTGGAGACGGGGAACGGGTGGAGACGGGGAACGAGTGGAGACGGGGAACGGGCGCGGATCTGGACGTCGCGCGGATCTGGACGGCCTGCGGATCTGGACGGCCTGCGGATCTGGACGGCCTACGGATCTGGACGGCCTGCGGATCTGGACGGCCTGCGGATCTGGACGCGCTGTCGGATCTTGACTGGACTCTGGGACGCGGGGTCAGTTCTCTTAAAACTCGTTTTTTCTTCCGCCAGGTTCGATTCGTTCTGTTTGTTCTTTTTCCAATATTCGATCCGATAATAATATGTAACGATGAAATTCGTAGAGACGGGGAACTGGTGTGAGACGGGAACGAGTGGAGACGATGGGCGCGGATCTGGTAACGGGCGCGCGAATCTGGACGGTGGGTCTTCTGGTACCATCATCATATCTTATAATGTTTCTTTGAATAAAGAAGTTATAATTCGTCTCTTATTCTTTCTTAGCTCGCGTGTGTTGTTATGACTTATATTCCAATACTCTACTATTTTCAGTTATATTTAGAATAATCAATAATGTTACAAATAGAACAACGTTGTAAGTTCTACAACATACTTTATAATTTCAACCTGTTTAGGTCATACAAGTTTGAAAATATAAGCTTGTCAATATTATGCATCTTACACTTCTGGAAATTTCCGATCTAAATTCTTTGTAAGTAAAGGAAACAAGAAGATCAAATTTGTGCCAAAACGCATATTAAAATCGCACTAAAGGGAACGTTACCTTGTGAATGTTAAAAATTCGTAGAAAAAAAAATAATTGTCACACGTAAATGCAATTTCAATCTATCAATTAGTTATGACCTACTGTAAGGAGGCATGCTAGTTTACGGCCTAAATTCCTTTTTTTTATTTCTGGTGGAAAAAATTTCTAAAGGGAACAATCAATTTAAATTAATGGCAAAAAGCCATAATAAAGGGAACGGTTTCTTGTTCCATCACATTACGCAAAGGGGGAACACTTAGGGTTTTTTTCCGGAAATTTTGAAACTTGTCCCAGGAACCCCCCGTACCCCCTTAAACTTATGAGGAGTACCTAAGGACCCTACGACTGATTTTAGTTTCACGGTATCTCAGTAATTATTTTCTGGGGTTATTGCCACGTGTTGCCGCCATGTTTATATATTCAAAACTGTAAGACCTAGCAGGTTGAGACGGGGAACGGGTGGAGACGGGGAACGGGTGGAGACGGGGAATGGGTGGAGACGGGGAACGGGTGGAGACGGGGAACGAGTGGAGACGGGGAACGGGTGGATGACGGGGAACGAGTGTGAGGACCGGGGAACGGGTGGTAGGACGGGACGGGGGAGACGGGTGAACGGGTTGGAGACGGGGGAACGGCTGGAGCCGGGAAGGGTGGAGAGGGGGAACGGGTGGAGACGGGGAACGGGTGGAGACGGGGAACGGGTGGAGACGGGGAACGGGTGGAGACGGGGAACGGGTGGAGACGGGGAACGGGTGGTAACGGGGAACGTGGGTGGAGACGGGAATGGGGTGAGCCGGTGGAAAATCTCGGTTTTTTATAGCTTGATTTCGATCGATTCTTTTCGCTCTTTCCCGAAATATGCTCGATCGAATGATAATAATAATCCGTTAGTAAGTAATGACCATTCTGAATGTACGGGGACGGTGGAGACGGGGAAACGGTGAGACGGGTGAACGAGTGGAGACGGGAACGAGTGGAGACGGGAAACGAGTCGAATGACGGGGAACGGGTGGAGACGGGGAACGGGTGGAGAAGGGGAACGGTGGAGCCGGGGAACGGGTGGAGACGGGGGAACGGGTGGAGACGGGGAACGGTGGAGAAGGGAAACGAGTGGAGACGGGGAACGGGTGAGACGGGGAAAGGGTGGAGACGGCACGGGGACGGGTTTGGGAGACGGGGAAACGGGGTGGAGACGGAGAAATGGGTGGAAGACGGAACGGGTGGAGCGTTGGGGAACGGGTGGAGACGGGGAAAGAGTGGACGGGGAACGAGTGGAGACGGGAACGAGTGGAGACGGGGAATAATACTCGGTTTTTTACACTGATTTCTGTGAATCGAGACCGAATGAGAATGCGTCCATATTTGCGAGGAACTGTAAGAGACGCGCTTACGAGTTGATATTAATAAAATTACGTGTAGTATTGATAGCTTTTGAATTCTTTGCACCAATTGGCCATTTCCCGATATATTTCAAAAAAGTTACAAATTACCAAATTTTTAAAGGAAATATCTTTCCCAGGTAGGTGAAGTTAAGGGGCCTGCAGGTCTTCAGTTTTGATATATAGGAACATGGCCAGGCATCTTCGTTAAAAAGAGAGAAATCGACCGAATGAGAATGAGTTAGACTTAGCCGAAGCCGAGAAGTCGATAGTTGTAACTCATTCTCATTCAATTTTGCGTCCTGGGTTTAATTAGTGAATCGACCGAATGGAGAATGAGATAGACTTAGCAGAAGCCAAAAAAGATCGATAGTTGTAACTCATTCTCATTCAATTTTGCTTTCGGTCTCGAAAGTTGTAACTCATTCTCATTCAATTTTGCTTTCGGTCTCGAAGTGTAACTTTTCCAATTGCATGTGCTTCGCTCGGTTAAATAGCAATCGAACACGAATGAGAATGATTATAGAACTTAGCCGAACCGAAAAATCGTAGTTGTAGAAATCAAACATCTATCTATACTAGAACACATTAAAAGGTTACATATAGTAACAGACGAGTAAAGATCTACAACATCCTTTAAATTTCAACCTGGATTAAGTCATACAGTTTAAAAATATATGCCTGTCCAATATTTTGCATCTTAACACTTGCTTGGAGAATCACGATTCTAATCTTGTAAGTAAATTGAGGGGAAAAGAAGGTCAAATTGTTGTGCCAAAAGCGCCATAAAATAAAAGGAACGTTACCTTGTAATTAGAAAAATTCGTAGAAACAAATAATGGTCATTAACGTAAATGCAATTTCTAATCTTATCAATTTAGTTACACTACTGTAAGGCGAGGCAATGCTAGTTACGGCCTAGGGCTTTTGCCGGAAATTTTTAAACTTGTCCCAAGTGAAGCCCTAACCTTTAAAGCTAAAGAGTAACCTAAGGACATCTCTAACGAACTGGGATTTTAGTATTTAAACGAAATTATCTCAAATTATTCCCTGGGTTATTGCCAACAGTTCTTCGCAGGCCATGTTTATATTATTCAAAACTGTGAAACCTATGCAGGTTGAAATTATTACATTACTGTGGTGCATCCTACCGTTGCTATCCTATTTCTACTCCTTTTGGGTATTCCGAGTGTGATAGATTTTGATTTCTTTAGCACCAAAATTTGGCCTTATTCCCGCGATAATTATATTTATTTTTCAAAAAGTACCAAAAAATATACCCCATTTTTAAAAGAAAATAAATCGTTCCCGGTAGTGACGTAAGGGCTGCAATGGTCAACAGTTTTTGAAGTATGATAGAACATGGCAACATGCATCTGTTCGTTAAAAAGAGAGAAATCGACCGAATGAGAATGAATTAGACTTGAAGCCGAGAAGTCGATAGTTGTGAAATCAAAATCTATCATACATAGAATAATCAAAAGGTTACAAATAGAACAACGTTGTAAGTTCTACAACATACTTTAATTTCAACCTGTTATGTCATACAAGTTTGAAAATATAAGCCTGTCAATATTATGGCATCTTATTACACTTCTGGAAATTTCCGATCTAAATTCTTTCTAAGAAAACGGAACAAAGAAGATCAAATTTGTAATAAAAGCCCATTATTAATCTCTCACAACAAAGGAAACGTTTTACCTTGTGAAATTTGTAAAAATTCGTAGTAAATAAAAATTAATTGTCACACGTATATTGCAATTTCAAACTATAAGATTAGGTTAATGACCTACTTGTAGAGGCATGATAGTTACGGACCTAAATCCGTTATTTTTTTAGTTCTGGTGGAAAAATTGTCTAAAGGAACAATTCTATTTTTTTTGGCGAGAGCATAATAAAGAACGGTTTTTTTGTTCAATCACTCACGCAAAGGGGGACCTAGCAGGTTGAAATTATAAATTACTGAGGTGCATACTACGTTGTACTATTTCTATCTCTTTGGTTATTCCGAGTAAAATAGATTTTGATTTCTTAAGCACCAAATTGGCCATGTCCGTTCCGATATATTTATTTTATTTTTCAAAAAAAGTTACAAATTACCATTTTTAAAAGAAAATATCTTTCCCGGTACGTGAAGTAAGGGACTGCAGGTCATACAGTTTTGAATATATAAACAGGGCAACATGGCATCTTCATTAAAAAGAGTGAAATCGACCGAATGAGAATGAGTTAGACTTAGCCGAAGCCGAGAAGTCGATAGTTGTGAAATCAAAATCTATCATAATTAAAAGGTTACAAATAGTACAACGTAGTAAGTTCTACAACATACTTTAATTTACACCTGTTAGGTCATACAAGTTTGAAAATATAATATTATGGCATCTTACACTTCTGGAAATTTCCGATCTAAATTCTTTGTAAGTAAAGGGAACAAGAAGATCAAATTGGTGGAAAAAATTTCTAAAGGGAACAATCAATTTAATTTTTTGGCGAAAAGCCATAATAAAGGGAACGGTTTTTTGTTCCATCACCTTACGCAATTTTCCGGAAATTTTTAAACTTGTCTCAGGAACCCCCCCCCCCCGTACCCCCTTAAACTAATGATAGATTTTGATTTCTTTAGCACCAAATTGGCCATTTCCGTTCCGATATATTCATTTTATTTTTCAAAAAAAGTTACACAAATTACCATTTTTTAAAGAAAATATCTTCCCTGGTACGTGAGTAAAGGGCTGCATGTATAATACAGTTTTGAATTATAAACATGCAACATGGCATTCTTCAATTAAAAGAGTGAAATCATGACCGGAATGAAATGATTAGACTTAGCCGCAGCCAAGAAGTCGATTAGTTGTGAAATCAAAATCTATCATAATTAAAAAGGTTACAAAAGTACAACGTAGTTAAGTTCACCAACATAAACTTTAATGTCCTCAATCCTGTTTACGGTCAATACAAGTTTGAAAGAAAATATAAGCCTGTCAATATTATGGCATCTTACACTTCTGGAAATTTCCGATCTAATAATTCTTTTGTACGTTAAATGGAAAAAGAAGGTCAAATTTGTGCAAAACGCATAATAAAATTGCACTAAAGGAAACGTTACCTCGTGAATTTTAAAAATTCGTAGAAAAAAATAATGGTCATACGTAAATGCAATTTCAATCTATCAATTAGTTATGACCTACTGTAAGGAGGCATGCTAGTTTACGGCCTAAACTCCGTTATTTTTTTTTATTTCTGGTGGAAAAAATTTCTAATGGGAACAATCAATTTAAATTTTTGGCGAAAAGCCATAATAGAGGGAACGGTTTTTTGTTCCATCACCTTACGCAAAGGGGGAGGAACTCTTCGGATTGGATTTTTCGGAAATTTGCGATTTATCGCCTTGGAAGCCCCCGTACCCCCTTAAACTAATGAGGAGTACCTAAGGACCCTACGACTGATTTTGTTTTACGATATCTCAAATTATTCCTGGGTTATTGCCACGTCTTGCCGCCATGTTTATATATTCAAAACTGTAAGACCTAGCAGGTTGAAATTATAAATTACTGTGGTGCATACTACGTTGTACTATTTCTATCTCCTTGGTTATTCCGAGTGTGATAGATTTTGATTTCTTTAGCACCAAATTGGCCTTTTTCGATATATTTATTTTATTTTTCAAAAAAAGTTGCAAATTACCATTTTTAAAAGAAAATATCTTTCCCGGTACGTGACGTAAGGGGCTGCAGGTCAAACAGTTTTGAATATATAAACATGGCAACATGGCATCTTCATTGAAAAGAGAGAAATCGACCGAATGAGAATGAATTAGACTTAGCCGAAGCCGAGAAGTCGATAGTTGTGAAATCAAAATCTATCATACATAGAATAATCAAAAGGTTACAAATAGAACAGCGTAGTAAGTTCTACAACATACTTTAATTTCAACCTGTTAGGTCATACAAGTTTGAAAATATAAGCCTGTCAATATTATGGCATCTTACACTTCGGAAAATTTCCGATCTAAATTCTTTGTAAGTAAAGGGAACAAGAAGATCAAATTTGTGCCAAAAACGTAAATAATATCGCAACTACAAGGGAACGTTACCTTGCGAAATCTGAAAAAATTCCGTAGAAAAAAAAGATAAAATGTCAGACGAAACATGCAAGTTCATCACTCAAGAAATTTATGACCTACTGTAAGGAGGCATGCTAGTTTACGGCCTAAATTCCGTTTTTTTTTATTTCTGGTGGAAAAAATTTCTAAAGGGAACAATCAATTTAAATTTTTGGCGAAAAACCATAATAAAGGGAACGGTTTTTTGTTCCATCACCTTACGCAAAGGGGGAAGAGGGATGAGTGGGGACAAAAAAAAGCAGATTTAAAATTAATAGTATATAAATTAATAAATAAATGAGGGATAAAATTGAAAAGTAAATCAATATAATTATTAGATATTTCAAATTTATTATTAGGTTGAAGTGTTTTCAGTGGTGTTTTTGAGGCGAATGAAAAAGGGTCGTGAAAAAGGGTTCGGAAAATGGCATGTTTAATATTCATAGTATATAGATGAAAAACGCGTCGCACGCGGGACACCTATCGTACTTACTATCATTCTTGAAATTTTTTATATTTTCGTTTAATTTTTTTAATTTGTAGATTTCTTCCCTTTTTTATTTTCAGCTCTCGATCGTACAGGGGTTTGAGTTCCCGGTTTCTAAAAAAATGACACAGGAAGGGCCCTTCACCGTGGTAAGTTTTGAAAAAAACCCTGACTGGAAATTCGCGACGTACTTCAATTTCTTTCACTCTTTGGATCTCGATTTGTCTATTTTCCAGGAGCCTTCTAAAGCTCTCGTAGTCAGTGGAGGAGTTATTCGCGAGTCGCCTCCAGTCGTAGAAGTCGCCGTGCCTCATCACGCGTAACTCGCTTAGGATCCCCAATTCGTCATTCGTAATTATATTCATCAATTTTTCGGGAGTGCCGATGGGTCCCTGTTTCAATTTCAATTCGACTAAGCTCTCTAAATCGGGTCGTATTTTGAGATCGACGCCCGAAACGATATGATTTCCTAGTAGGAATTTATGCGTAATACGGTTTACCCCTCTAATCGCGGAGAGGGCGTGTCTATACGACGCGATGAGTATACCGATATCTTCGGGGTCGCTCAGAAATTCCGAATAAAAAGTAAAATCGATACCGCGTTTCGAGTTTCGGGCTTTCTCCTCGATAAATTTATGCACGCAGGAAATCTTTTCGGACAAACCGTCGGTTCCCTCCCCCTCGTGCCACGCGTAGCAACGCGCTGTATCGTCCTTCTTCGTGTAAATAGAAAAACTGTAAAGATTTATTTTTGGCGTGTTGACAAACGAACGAGCCGTCGATTCACCCGCCGGACACTCGATTGGTTTTTGAGATCGCAAATCGGCCACCACGATCGAATGTTTGCGTTTGCTAGCCATTTCCTCGTCGATTTTTTTCATTCTCAATAACGAGTGCGTTTCATTCACGTGCTTACGATACCTTTCTTCCAAAGCTGTATTATTAACGCCTTCGGCTGTGATAAATGCGTCGCACAAGAGGCACCTACCGTAAGGACGCCTTTTATTCCCCGAAGTGGATTTCCTTTCATTCTCGTAATCCCGTAGTTATGATTTTATTCTCGATATTTCTTCCCTCTCTTTATCTTCGAAGGCGGCTATTATGGGTTTATCCGTGATATTGAAAGTTCTCTTGAAAAAGCTCTCGCAAACCCTCTTTTCGCGCGCCGCGTCGAGATAAAACGCGGCTACGGATGCGGTGGCCGGGGATTCTTTCGGAGCCCTCTTTCTTCTTCTTCTCGTTCTCAGAACCCGGATTTTTGCCACGTATTGCGGCAAATCGGGTATTTCTATACGCGACGCGATAAATTCTCGTTTTCGGGCATCGTCCTGGATGTCCTGAAAAGCTTCGAAACTTTCTCGAACGGAGTTAGCCGGTACGGTTTCCCGGCAATGAAGATCGCAATTCAATTGGCAGAGTGGCCTCATCGTGTCCGTCGAATAAACCGCCTTTGCTTTTTTTATAAAAACGACTTGCACGAAGGGAATTAGCTAGAGACGGTTAAAAAAAGTCTCAAACTTTTCTAAATGGTCTTGATATGGAGAAGTGATTACTCCCGATTGACGCCAAATACAAAAGCGAATAAAATCTTAATTTAATAACTCGTTTTTAAATAATTTTATTTACATAATTATTTTTAATTTATTTTTCATCGTTATTTAAAGAAAAAAAGGGAATAAGAAACTGATTCTAGAAAGAATATATTTTTTCCAAATCACAGAGCGGTTTGCGTATACAAATGTTAATTCATAGATAAAAATTATTCTTCACCAAAATTGTCTGAAAATTAAGAATTTCGTGTAAATTTTTAGGTGGGACTATATCGGGGTCCAAAAACCTCCATTATTGAATCCTACCGTTAAAGCGGGCTTGAAACAAATAACGCCAAAAATTTGAAATGATAATAATTTTATTAAATTAAACTTACGCAACACAAACGCACAATTAGAATAATCATTTAACAATAAGAGAAAAAATAACAATTACAGGAATTTCAAAATATAATCAAACATTATTTATAGGGCCGGCTTCTAACAATTTTTTAAAGTCCTCGCCCCACCCTAGCTTTTCTGCCAATTTTTTACAGCTCTCGTCGCAGTCGCAGTCACCAATGAGGCTTAAATTTATGTTCGGCGTTCCTGATTCCTTTAGTTCTCGAATAATTAAGAACCGAGGGCACTCGAAAGCTTTAGCGACTAGATCGGTTCCCATTACTATTGCTAAATCGCAATTCTTAAAGTCTTCGACGTATTCGGAGTATTTTTCGGCCGACAGAGGCTCGTCAAGTAAAACGAGATCGGGTTTCACCACACCCACTCCGCAATCGGAACACGTGGGGATAACATCTTTGAAAAGTTCCTCCTTCATCCATTCTTGCGTATATTCTTTTCCGCAGGAAACGCAATGGTTCGTACGAAACGAGCCGTGATATTCTACAACCTTTTCGAATGGAAGCCCGGTTAACCTATCCATCGAATCTATGTGTTGCGTGTAATGTCTCAATAAGATCCCTTTATCGTGAAGCAATTTGGAAAAGTAGTGCGCCGGAGAAGGTTTCAAATCTGACGGGAAGAAATCCTTAATCAATTTAAAAAAAGATTTCGGGTTTTTTTCGAGATATTCCATTTGGAATTCTAGGCTATGTGGTACTTCGTGGTTATCGTCGCATTCGTTGTTTTTTTTTAATATTTTGCCGGTCGGAGACATATTGTCGAAAATTCCCGTTGAGGGGGTACATATCTCGGGCCCGGTTACCGTAATTACGTTTTGACATTTTCCGCTTTTAATAAAGGAAACCACGTCGTCGATGCTCATGTTGGGGGTAGTTCTCGGAGGTTTCTCCTCGGAGGTCTCGTTTTGCGTCGAGGGTGCGATTTCTTCAGACATGTTTGCTCTTGAAGTCAAGAATGATTGTGACGACCGAAGAGTCGGGGGATTGTTTTATATATTAATTTTTTATTGTGTATTTATTGTTTATTTAATAATTTATTTATTACAATAAAGATTAAAAATTAATCATTTATTAATAATCGTTTAACCGTCCCATGTTCCCTGTGGTTGGTTGTTAATGTAGCGCGAATGAATATCGCATTTCGCTCGTCACTTTTATTATTCTATTTCGTTTTGAAAAATGAAATAATAAACATTATTTTTAAAAATTGGCTTTATTTGATGTGTTTTTTACACCGTTTCAAAAAAACTATACGCGACAAAAAAAAATATATTTTTTAGCATAATGCTGTACGCTTAAATAGAGGCACGCCTCTTCAAAATAATAAAAATCTTCCAACGCGTCTCAATCGATCCATCACAGCCGCAGACAAATGAGACTATTTCGGTTTGAACTTCTGGTGGTGTCATTAATTAAAAATGCTTCGTTTCTTAAGAGCTTCATTTAGTGGGTCTCGTCGCACGCATCACCACTCAGAGCGTTCTCTGATACCACATTTTTTCTTCTGGCGATAGTTTTGCAGAACGTTAAAACAATATTTTTAAAATTTATTGAGCTGACATATTTGGTGATTTAAAATTTGGAGCGCAAAAATTGCTCAAAAACGTTACCGATATTCGCTCATTTTTGGCTCGTTGTGTCTTCTCGCTTAATACTTTTTCTAATAAATTATTCGAGAATGGAGATGCTGATGATTTAACGACCAAAAAAAATTATATTATCGTTAATTCTTCATAGTCTGGCGTCGCAACGAATAAAAGAGGGTAAAGAGCAACAAATCTCGACCCTCTTTTTTAGTCGCGATTATAAAATAGACTATGTTTAATTCGCATCGTTATCGAACTGGCGAGGACGTGTGAACGGAAAACGCGAGACGAGAGGTTGAGTTTTAACAAATAAAATTCACCCGAGAAAGAAATTGAATTTTGATAACTCGCCTTTCGAAGAGCGAAACTTTTCTTTCAGCCTTTTTATGTAATCTACAACATACTTTTTTTTTTAAAATATCGGAAATGGCCAATTGGTGCTAAAGAAATCAAAATCTATCGTACTTGGAATAACCGAAGAGATAGAAATAGTGCATCGTAGTCAGCACCACAGTAATTTATAATTTTAACCTGCTAGGTCTTACAGTTTTGAATATATAAACATGAGGAGCTTGAACACCGCCATCTTTTCGTCGTATTACGCAAAAATTAAGCTAAAATTTTTACGAGATCGGATTATTATATTTAAAGATATTAGCTAATAAAAAAAAATTACTAAATTTATTATTTTCAATAAGCGATGGAATTAATAATAATCTTAATTTATTTATTATTTTTTCATTTTTGTATTTTGACTTACCTAATTGTGACATTTGCCTCAACTTGCCTTAGTGGCTTGATTTTTTGAATGTTCAACATTCTTAACAGATAAGTGTATTTCATCTTTATATGATCATTTGATTTAGTTTCTTGTTAAAAGTAAATTAGGAAGTATTACATAATTGATTTCGTCATTTTCATAATTTAGCTAATTCTGAAAACGTTTAGCTAACAATTTTTTAAAATCCTCGTCCCACCCAAGCTTTTCGGCTATTTTTTTGCAGCTTTCGTCGCAGTCGCCGGTGAGTCTTAAAATTATTTTTGGTGTCTTTGATTCTTCTTCTTCTTCTTCTTCTTCTTCTTCTTCTTCTTCTTCTTCTTCTTCTTCTTCTTCTTCTTCTTCTTCTTCCTCTTCTTCTTCTTCTCGATTAATTAAAAGACGAGGGCAAGAGTCAGGATATTTTCAGCGACGTTAGATAACAAGAAGATTACTCTTCGCATGGTTTTAGGGGCTGGGAACACCCTTGTACCATTAATTTCTTCCCATGAACCCCTGCCATAGGAAACTATGAAAGGTTGTTGCGACAGGCCTAGCAAGCCGGCAAGCTTAATCCAAGTGTATGCGCTGCACCAGGGAAGACCAGTTGAGGAAAAAATGGAATTCAGGGAAGTTCTCCAACAGACCTATGACGCGGTGAGAGGAGAAAAGAAAATTATAATGGGGGATATGAACGCTCATGTTGGAACCCGTAGAGAAGGAGAGGAGATGGTACTAGGAATTTATGGAATAGGGGAGAGAAACGTTGATGGGGAGTACCTGATCGTCTTTGCGATGAGAAACAACATGGCTGTTATGAATACATTCTTCAAACATGAAGAAAGCAAGAAATGGACGTGGTATAGGTGGAGTGCGGAGGAACAGAGATACACGGAGAAATCAATGATTGACATGATGCTAGCTAGCGACAAGAGGATGTTTGAAGTCATGTGAAAAGTTCTTATCCTACGATTCACTAAATTCAGACCATATAGAATTATGGGTAAATGATTGAAAAAAGGGATGAAAACCAAGGAATGATAACATAATATCAATACTGTTTGGAAAGCTGAGGCGTGATTGTGTTGGTGGTAAGAGCTGTTTATGAAAAACTCACGCAAGAATTCGAAGGGATAGAAGAGCAAGATACGGCGGAGGAGAGTTGGAAGACCTTTAAAACAAGAGTAGATCGAATTGCAAGCGAAATACTAGGAAAGAAAAAAGTTCTCCCGCTGGGTGTAGGAAAAGAAGACGCATGGTGGAATGATGATGTTAAGAACGCAGTGAAGCTCAAAAACAAAGAATAGAAAAGGTATGAAGGACAATACGAATGGTAACAGGATAGAATATGTAAACGCAAGAAACCACGCAGAGGATGTAAAAAGAAGAAGTAAGGACATACTTGGAGAAGAATAGGCAAGAGAACTGAGAAAGAGGATACGAAGGGCACGGAAAAACTTTTATGGAATGGCCAAGAGCATGAGAGGAAATAAGAAACCGGAATGCATACAGTTTTGAATAAGGAGGGAGAACCTCTTCTAGAGAAGAGGAGGTAACGGAAAGATGGAGCGAGTATTTCGAGGTATTATTGAACGCTTAGAGGAAGGAGAGAAATGATGAAATACCCGTGAGGTAAGAACAAGAACATGAGGAAAATTTAGAATATAGAGATAAGAGGAATGTGAATGAAGATAACCGTCATTAGCGGAGGAGACTGTGATGAGAAACCGGAATATTTTTTCTTCCAGCCAGCTACTAAGCAGTGATAAGATTTTTTCAATGAAAATAAAAATTAACAAACAACAAGCAACGAGGTACGCATCTCTTGAACCCTTTACGGTTCAAGCTTGTCTCTAAGCGCGGCTACGCCCGGCAAAAAGTTGCAAATTTGCCTGTTAACACATATCACATATGTCTAATTTACATTTATAGAAAAATTAAAATGATTAAACTTCCCCTCTAGAGAGTATTTTAATAGTTAATAGTTTGTTTTTTAGATTTATTTATTTGCAAACACGTCGTCAAAATCTTTTATAGCCAGCTTTCTCTTAAATATATCTCTAAGAGGTAATTGAAAATTTCTTTTCTAGAAGATATTTCATATACTTTGTTCTAAAACATTGATTTCTTAAAAAAAGATTATTTGAAAATTATGATATGCCGACCTTTAAATATTACCGTTATTTAAAAAATGTTTCAACATTACAAATCTATTACAAGCACTCCACAGTCTTCTCTAGAAAATTTCTTTTTCCTTATGAATTTTCCTAAATTATTTTTATATGCAAATTCAAAATCGATTGCTCAATAAACCCTAGATAATTTCGAGATATCTTAAACTAAAACAGTCGCTAGGCCGTCCTTACGTACTCCTCTAAGTTTAAGGGGCACGGGGTGGTTCCTGGACAAGTTTCTAGAAGATTCCGGAAAAAAATCCCTAAGTGTTCCCCCTTTGGGCGTAAGGTGATGGAACAAAAAGCCGTTCCCTTTATTATGGCTTTTCGCCAAAAATTTAATTGATTGTTCCTTTAGAAATTTTTCCACCAGAATAAAAAAAAATAACGGAATTTAGGCCGTAAACTAGCATGGCCTCCTTACAGTAGGTCGATTAAACTAATTGATAGATTGGAAATTGCATTACTACGACCATTATTTTTGTTTCTAGTAACTTTAATTAAAAAAGGAACTAACCTTTAGTTCTATTTTGGTTATGCTTTCTCATTCTAAATTTTGCTTCTATGGTTGAATTTAGAATCGACCGAATGATTCTTCATTCAATTTTGCTCCTCGGCTAAATATAGAATCAACCGAATAATATAAATAATGAATAATAATAATTAATAATAATAATAATAATGAATAATAATAATAATAATTGAATGAATTAAAATAATAAATATGAAAACTAATAATAATAAGTAATAATAATAATAATAAAATAATTAATTAATAATAATATGAAGTGCGAAATTTCATCATTATATATTTAAAAGAAAAATATTCGTTTCAAAAATTTCAATCTTTATTAAAGACCATACAGCCGGATTCGAGGAAGGTTTTCTAAGGGAGCTATGTTGGTTTCAAAAAATACGTTCAAACGTATTGATAATCCGAAATGGCACTGAATATAATGACATTTCAACGAGTTCTATGTTGCATTTGCCGTAACTTCTATGCCTAAATTCCCTAAAACATATTTTTTTCAAATTTTTCAAATTGAACAAAATGTTAGTAACAGAATTTTATTTAACTATAAAGTGCAAATAAAAAAATTTTGATACCAAAACTATGGGATTAAATATAAAACGATCGATAATTAAAAATTTTATTCTGATAAATAACATAAAAAATAATATACAAATTTTAGAATTTTAGATAGAAAATAACGGCCGGGTATTATACATTACCAAATGCATATGCAAGCATTAATAGGTATAATATATATAGGTATAATATATATAAGAATATAGTAATAGTATATATATAAATATATTATATATGATATATATATATATATATTAGATATATATATATATATATAGAGTATATAAATATAATATATATATAGTATAATTATATATAGTATATAGATATATATATAATATATATATATAGGTATATATATATATTATAGTATATATATAGATATATTATATATATATATATATATATATAGTATATATAGATATATATATATATATATATATATAGATTACTATAATTATAAAATATATATAGTATATTTGGCTAAAAGAAAACAGAGGGAACACTAACTATACTATACCTATATTAGTATAGATATATATATAGTATTTATAGTAGTATGATAGGTATAGTAATATATATAGTATAGGTATATATATATATATATGATATGTATTGAGTGATAGTATTATATAGTATGTATAGTATATATAGTAACCTATACTACCATTATATGCTACTATCTACTATGCTGTGCTGTGTGCAGTTTACAATCTTCCCTCTCTCATTCTTCTCTTCATACTCAATATTGTTGTGTGTGGGGCCTATGCTATCTATCTATACGTTCGACAGCTTTAAAAAGGTTGTTAAAAAATTCATGATTTTCAATAAAGGGAAGAACCAAATGAAATGTCTTGGGCTTGCGATCTCGACCTTTTTCTAAAAACTTAAAAAAAGTGTGTAAGTAATAAAAATAGATATCATCTTTTAACCATAAAAGACTCCCGGAGAAATTCATTTCTCTTTCCACCTTGTATTTATCGCTGTCAATTGATTCACAACCATCTAGTAAACTACGTATCTCCGAAGAGTTATATTGTTTTATATTCCATCGAATGATGGATTTTCCATGATCATCAGTCATAGTCACCATAATTTTTTTGAACAGCTGGTCAATATTTCTTTCGTAAGTGCGTTTATAGTTACCTATAAAGTACTTGAACATTTTTTGTTTATCTGCTAAGAAGTTATCAAAATTAAACTCCACTCCTCTTTTCAAAGAGCCAGTGATATTCAAAAGTTTATAAATTGTGCAAGGGTCGATATGTTCCCAATGGAAAAATATGAACGACCTTTTCTAGATTTGGAGAGACACTACAAATATAATATAAAAGATCAGAAAAATCGATCTTCAATTCTACCAAATTTTTAAGAACCGTTTTATTTACGTAACTTCCTATTATATCACTGTTATAAATACTTTCTTGCAGATACGAGCCTGAATATATTACGTTTTTTCTGATTTCCAAATCAGTCAGATTCGGAAAGGCTTCGACGAATTTTTTATTCAGTGTCGCACATTTAGTTTTTGAATCAAAAATTTTCTCTTTTTCGTATGATATTCTCAAGATACGAACATTTGGGAATCGGAATGGAGAAAGGGTATCCATACATTCGTTTTTTTGAAGCATTGCGTTAAATTGACAAACGTTTCGCAAATTCAATTCCAAGGAACCATCGACGTTTCTAATACTCCTTTGCAATCGGTTTCTAAAAAATTTTGTATCCCAAGAATCAATTATTTTCTTTTCCATTCCAGCTCGCCATAATTTACCGCAGTGCAAATGACATGTTTGTAAAATCGATTGGTAAGTCAAGCTCTTAAAGTGATTCATAACCGCATGAATTCCTCTGCACGCGAGACAGAATGGTATTTTTATTTCGTTTCTTTCATGATCTTTAGAAAGGAGTCTCAAAAAACTAGTTTCCAACATTCTATGTAACGTTTTGAATTTTCTATAATTTTCATCTCCTATTGCTTCTTCTTCTTCTAATTCCTTTCCCATCGATAATTTAACGTGGTTTTTGACTGGCGATGAAGCCTCACTGATTTCCCATTCAATTATTCTTCGGTTTTCGATTTCAACCACTACGACTAAATTAGCCAATTTTTGGCTAGAACAATTATAGCATTCGCGAAATTTATTTATCCATATATATTGAAAGCGTAGTTGGGAAAAATTTCTTCTTCCGCTGAGAAACTGAAAATCAATTCTAATGTCTTCACCCCAGTTTTTGCAGCCAGTAGTCTTACACGATCGCTTCTCACAACGGAAGGTGGGTGTATATGGTTTAAACGAACTCCAATTTTTTGTAAGTTAAACAACGATGAGATTTCCATAATTTCCTCGATGTTGTTGTGATCCACAATTAATGTAGTTAATTTTTTAAACGAAGGAATAAGAAGTTTCGGCAATTTACTCGAAAAATCAATTTCGACAGCTTTTGACGACATTTTTAAGAATTCGATGTCGGATTCGCTAGTCAAAGCGTTCCCTGATTTGCTTAAAAGAAGGGGAAAGTCTTCGCTCATAATCATTTCGGTCGTGTTCTCTCTTATCACCCCATTGCGACAAACGCATAATAATTTTAGTGTGATTAGGTTTGGAAATAAGATCGAAATATTTTTCATTAATTCGAGAAATTCGTCGTCAGTGAGAAGGTTAGTACCCGTATTAACAATTTCTAGTTTCTTGATACCAAATAAAGGTTGATGTGGTTTTTCCTTCATTGAATCCGTCAATTTTATGAAGGTTTCATACTGATCTAAATACATAGCCAAAGATTTTAAGCTTTTGTACTTCGTACTCATTGTCCTAATAACTTCAGCGGTTTTAGCGGCTACGGAAACACCATCGGCTGAACTGTCTGATGCGACCATATATTTGGTCAATGTCAGTGTTATTGATTCAGTCGCCGTGTAGGTATTTTGCTTTGCATTTTTAAGAAAACTTAGAATGATCGCCGAGGTTTTTGCCTCGTCGTCCGAATCAAATAGCGGAAATAACAGGTTGAAATTTAATTCCTTCGACCCATGTTTTTCGATGAAACGATTCGTAATTATATCACAGATCACCCCGAATATTTTTGAATCAGAAACGTCGTAAAAATCTTGAAAGGATGACGTTTCAAAAATGACGTTCATTGATAGATCTTGCAGAGTTTTTACAGTCATTTTCGTTTCGAGTTTTTCGTCGTCGAGTTCGGCTGTGAAAAAAGTACTAAGGTCACAAAGTAGTATTTTCTTCAAAATAAATAATAATAATTAGGAATAATGAAATAAAATAAAATAAATTATCAGGCACTGATCTTCAGGGTGTATACGCACATTCGCGGCGAAGCCACGCTTCCTAATGATAAAATATATAACAATTTGACTCCCTTTTATATGCAAAAGATAAAAAAAAACAAATGAGTTATAATAATAATAATAATAATAATAATAATATAATAATAATAATAATAATAATAATAATAATAATCAATCAATAAATAATAATGAATAATAATAATAATAATAAATAATAAAAATAATAATAATAATAATAATAATAATAATAATAATAATAATAATAATAATAATAATAATAATAATAATAATAATAATAATAATAATAATAATAATAAAATAATAATAATAATAATAATAATAATAATAATAATAATAATAATAATAATAATAATAATAATAATAATAATAATAATAATATAATAAATAAATGAGCTTATATTTAGATATTTTGGTTTCCGAATACGTTCAAACGTAGTATAGCCGAGTAGCCCTTGAAATAGTAACATTTCTAAGGACTCGATCTCCCTATGTGTCGCAACCTGGATGTCTAAGTTCCAGAAACCTTTAAAAAATTTTGTGAAGTCCTGATAAAAAAAAAAATTTCAAAAAATTATGCGATCGGGAACTTAGACATCGAGGTTACGTCACATAGGGAGATCGAGCCCGTTGAAATGATACTATATGAAGGAATACTGAGTTTTAATACGTTTGAACGTATTTCGAAACAAAAATATCTTAATAGTACCCCTTCCCAGGATCCGATGAAACGCCACTTAAGGTATCGACTTCTCGCATAATATATTTTGGAATAATTTTGAATAATAATCATAAATAATTGTTGTGTAAACGTGTATCGTATAGATGGCTAGGGTAATAAATTATTTCGATAAGTAAGTGTTTAAAGGAATGCTATTAAATATATTTAGGAATAACTTTGAATTATTTCCAAAAATAATTGATGTGTAAACGAATATCGTATAGCTGACTATGGTAATAAAAAATTTCGATAAGTAAGTGTTTAAAGGAATGCGATTAAACGGAAATTTGTATGCTTTTTTTTACCCTAAGGTACAAAATAACTCATATCTTTAACAAAAAAAAATTAATTTTATAAAAGTTTAAACAATTTTTTATCAAAATATTTAAATGTTACTTCTATCCATATTAAATACTTTTGAGCGATAATATTTCTAAAATTATTTAATCCTATTCCTATCTATATTAGAGATATTAGAGGAGAAGTCGATGCCGTTAGGGACGTTTCATCGAGTATCGAGGATGAGCTGATATTTAGATATTTTGGTTTCCGAATACGTTCAAACGTAGTATAGCCGAGTAGCCCTTGAAACTAACATTTCTAAGGACTCGATCTCCCTATGTGTCGCAACCTCGATGTCCAAGTTCCCGAAACCTTAAAATTTTTTGTGAAGTCTTGATGAAAAAAAAAAATTTCCAAAAAAAATTATGCGTTCGGGAACTTAGACCTCGAGGTTACGTCACATAGGGAGATCAAGTTTGTTGAAATGATACTATATGAAGGAATACCGAATTTTAATACGTTCGAACGTATTTCGAAACCAAAATATTTTACAAGGATCTCTTCCCGAGATCCGATGAAACGCCACTTAAGGAATCGACATCTCGCATAATATATTTAAGAATAATTTTGAATTATTTCCAAAAAAAATTGATAAGTAAACGTATATCGTATAGCTGGCTATGGTAATAAAAAATTTCGAAAAGTAAGTGTTTAAAGGAATGCGATTAAACGGAAATTTTTATGCTTTTTTTTACCTTAAGATACAAAACAAACATATCTTTAACAAAACTAATTAATTTTATAAAAGTTTAAAATTTTTTTTATTAAATTATTTAAAAGTTACTTCTATCTATATTATATACTTTTTAAGCGATAACATTGCTAAAATTATTTAATCCTATTCCTATCTATATTAGAGGAGAAGTCGATGCCTTTAGGGACGTTTCATCGAGTATCGAAGATGAGCTGATATTTAGATATTTTGGTTTCCGAATACGTTCAAACGTAGTATAGCCGAGTAACCCTTGAAAAAGTAACATTTCTAAGGACTCGATCTCTCTATGTGTCGCAAGCTCTATGTCTAATTTCACGAAACCTTAAAAAAATTTTGAGAAGTCTCGAGGAAAAAAAAATTTTTCCCAAAAAAATTATGCGATTGGGAACTTAGACATCGAGGTTACGTCACATAGGAAGATCGAGCCCGTTGAAATGATACTATATGAAGGAATACTGAGTTTTAATAGGTTTGAACGTATTTCGAAATCAAAATATCTTACTAGGATCTCTTCCCGAGATCCGATGAAACGCCACTTAAGGAATCGACTTCTCGCATAATATATTTAGGAATAATTTTGAATTATTTCTTTAAATAATTGTTGTGTAAACGTATATCGTATAGCTGGCAAGGGTAATAAAAATTTCGATAGGTGAGTGTTTAAAGGAATGCGATCAAACGGAAATTTTTATGTTTTTTTAACCTAAGATACAAAACTAACTCATATCTTTAACAAAACTAATTAATTTTATAAAAGTTTAAACACTTATATATCAGACGGGGAACGAGTGGACGGGGAATGGGTGGAGACGGGGAACGAGTGGAGACGGGGAACGGGTGGAGACGGGGAACGAGTGGAGACGGGGAACGAGTGGAGACGGGGAACGAGTGGAGACGGGGAACGGGTGGAGACGGGGAACGGGTGGAGACGGGGAACGGGTGGAGACGGGGAACGGGTGGAGACGGGGAACGAGTGGAGACGGGGAATGGGTGGAGACGGGGAAAAATCTCGGTTTTTTAGCTGATTTCGATCGATTCTTTCGCCTTTTTCCGAAATACTCGATCGAATGATAATAATAATAGTAAGTAAGGACCATTCGAGTGACGGGGAACGTTTGGAGACGGGGAACGGGTGGAGGCGGGGAACGAGTGGAGACGGGGAACGAGTGGAGACGGGGATCGGGTGGAGACGGGGAACGGGTGGAGACGGGGAACGGGTGGAGACGGGGAACGGGTGGAGACGGGGAACGGGTGGAGACGGGGAACGGGTGGAGACGGGGAACGGGTGGAGACGGGGAACGGGTGGAGACGGGGAACGGGTGGAGACGGAGAACGGGTGGAGACGGGGAAAAATCTCGGTTTTTTACCTGATCTACCCCTTTTTATCCTACCAACGCCTCGGAAGATAGTTTATTTGTTTTTTTTCATTTCTAGATTTGTACTTATTACCACTTTCTTAATAAAGATTCGAAAAATATATTTATTATTACCTTTTTTTTAACATTTTACTTAGCGATCGCAAACCCAAATTAAACGCGTAATCTTCGCTGTTTGCCAAGAACATTCCGACGATACGTGTTTTGAGGTAAAATGCATAACTATACCGCTACCAATAATGGTGCGTGACACGAAGATTGTTTTAAAAAAGATTTATACTTTTGAGAGGTTTACAAAAGAGTCGAATATCAATATTATTTATATTACTATTTTCAGGATCTCCTTCTTATTACTTTTTAAAGTCCTCGGTCCTTCCTAGTTTTTAGACCAATTTTTCGCAGCTTTCGTCGCAGTCGCCGATGACGCTTATACTATTGTTTAAATTAAAAAGGTGTGAAAACACGAATAGTTTTAAAACTTTTTATTAAATTAAAGCTACGTAACGCAAAAAAATATAAGAATAAGCATTTTAGGATAAGAAAAAAAAACAATTGATGAGAATCGAACTACCCGTTAGTTATAGGTCCTGCTTCCACCAGTTTTTTAAAGTCCTCGCCCCATCCTAGCTCTTCAGCAAATTTTTTACAGATATCGTCGCAGTCCCCAATGAGCCTTATTACGTTCGGTGGCGTTTCTGATTCCTGTGGAGGTTCTCGAATAATGAAAAGCCGAGGGTTAGAGTCGGGCGTATTAAGAACCAGAGACGCGAAAGGATAAACGGTAAGAGCCGTTCCAACTACTATTAATAAATCGCAATCGTTGAACTCTTTGGCGGATTCGTTGTATTTTTGGTACGACAAGGGCTCTTTGAGTAATACGATATCCGGTTTCACCACGCCGTCTCCGCAAAAGGAACACGTAGGGACAACATCTTTGAAAATTTCTTCCTTCATCCATTCTCGCGAATATTCTTTTCCGCACGAAACGCAATGATTCGTGCGAAACGAGCCGTGATATTCTACGACTTTTTCCAATGGAATTCCAGTTAGAGTATCCAACGTATCTACGTTTTGCGTGTAATGTCGCAACAAGACCCCTTTATCGTGAAGCAGTTTGAAAAAGTAGTGCGCCGGGGTAGGTTTCAATTCGGACGGGTAAAAGTCTTTAACCAATTTAAAAAAAGGTTTCGGGTTCTCTAGGAAAGAATCGATTTCGAATATAGCTAGAGGGTAAGGTAACTCGTTGTTTTCGTCGTATTTGTCTATATTTTTGAATATTTCGCCGGTTGGAGACATGTTGTCGAGAATTCCCGTTGGAGAAGTAGATATCCCGGGACCGGTTACGGTGATTACGTTTTTACATCTCCCGCTTTTAATAAAGGACACCACTTCGTCGAGTGTCACGGGAGTTGTTCTCGGAGGTTTTTCCTCTGATGGCGCGTTTTTCGTCGAAGGTGCGGACATGTTTGCTTTTGAATTCGAAAACGATTGTGACCAAGGAAGATGCCGGTAATTGTTTATATACGCATACAGCGATAATTAATTAATTAATTTATAGAAATAAAAATTCAGTCGTTTGTGAATAATCTTTCCCTGTTCCTAGATAACGAGGTAACACGATTGATTTTTATAGGATATTTTTAATATTCTATTTTTGGGGGGGGGAAATGAAACAATAAATATTTTTTTAAAAACGGATTTATTTAATTGTTTTTTATACTCCTCCAAAAAAAATACATATTACGGAAAGGAAAGTAGGTGGGCTTTAACAGACGCACATTTTGGTTAAATAAATGGATACGACTCAATTGACCGACAGCAGCCTCAAACAAATGAGACTATTTCGGTTTGACTTTCCGGAAGTGTAATCGAAGATGCCTCGGGCCTCAACAGCCGGTCTCGTCGTCGTATCGCTGCTGAAAGCATCGCCATTGTGATTAGCAAAATTTATATACGTTCGTGCGGATACACCATCAGCGACAATATTTATTTAGAGCATTTGAATATATCATAGTATTATTTTATTTCTCGTTTAAACTGACAGCGAGCGTTCAATTCTTCGCGGATCAGAAAGAGAAAAACAGGTAAAAATTTCCTTCTCTCTCTCTTCTTTCTTGGCGGTCATAGAGAGACTATTCGGGAACCGTTAAAAAAAAGAAGATGAATCGTGCTGTAAATGTAACAAATATCGAGCATCATCAGCTATGTTGTTAGTGTTAAAATACAGAAAATGGATCACTGAAGAAGAATTATTGAAAAGCGTTAGATAGTTAAATCTTTTTATGCTATTTCAAGAGAGAGGGAGGAAAAACTTTCTGATATTTGGTCAGGTTGTGTTATGCGTAAATTCGTAACCATTTTAGTTTGCAATTGAGAGAGGATATAGGAGATTTGTTCCGATATCCCTCTTGCTTTCTTCTGGTGAACGTTAAAAAAAATATTATTTAAAATTTATTGAACTGGCTTTTTTGGCGCTTATATTTTGGGATGGGAACCTTTATATTCGTTTATTTTTGGTTCGTTGATAGTCGGTTGGTGAGTTGAAGAAAAAACGATTTTTTTCACTAAATATACGAGATAATAATACTCGCGTTGCGAATTACGCGTCGAGGCCTTGATAAATGAAAAAAGAATCTTTCTCGAAATTTCCTGACAACCGAACACGTTGTCGAAGAAACGATGAATCGATTGAGAAGTAGCAGTGTTAGATTTTTTTTTTGTTATTCTTGAAGAAATACGCGTCGTTAACTTTTATGAATCGAATAATAACTTATTAAAAACAAATAAGTTTAAGCGAGAAGAGTCGTCCATCCTTTCCATATGACCAAACCCAGCAGCGAAAGTAGTAGTAGTATTGCGTTGTTTGTTTTCTTATCTACTTTTTTTCCGACCAACGATTCTTCCTCGTCCTTAGTCTGGCATCGCAACGAATAAAAAAGAGGGGAAAAGGCCAAAACAAAACTCGAACCTCTTTTTTTTAGTCGCGAATAATAAATAGACTATATAGTATCGTTAGCGAACTAAGGAAGAAAGGTGATCGGAAGGAAGACAACGCGAGAGGAAAGTAGAGTTTGATGCGCCTTCCCTAGAAAGAAAAGAATTTTGTCGACTTGCTTTTTAACGCCTTTTTCTCTTCTTTAGTTACTTTAAGGTAGACACTTATTGCTGGTCGCTCGCATTTTCGATCTTTCGATTTTTTCGACAATTGTAAGAAAAATATGGAAAAATATTTCTTCTTGAATTAGTTCTTTGATCACACGGAGATAGTGAAAAGAAAAGAAAATGAGTAATTTCCTTCCACTGTCAATAAAATAAATTCTTTCATTTGTATCTACTCTTTATTGGATTACTAACAAAAAATCACGCACGTGTGCGTCATTTTCGAGTTATAACAAGAGTACCCCGATTCGGAAGAAGTCATTTTATTTTAAAATTTTATTATTATTATTATTTCACGTTTAAATGCCTATTTTTTCAATTTTCAACTGTAATAATAAAGATTCGAGAAATATATTTATTATTACCCATTTTTTATATTAAATGCCGAGTGTGAAATACGTGCGTCGAGCGATTTTATTAGTAGGGATCAAATTTGTGCCATAACGCATAATAAAATCGCACTAAAGGGAACGTTACCTTGGGAATTTTAAAAATTCGTGGAAAAAAAATAATGGTCATACGTAAATGCAATTTCAATCTATCAATTAGTTATGACCTACTGTAAGGAGGCATGCTAGTTTACAGCCTAAATTCCGTTTTTTTTATTTCTGGTGGAAAAAATTTCTAAAGGGAACAATCAATTTAAATTTTTTTTGCAAAAAGCCATAATAAAGGGAACGGTTTTTTGTTCCATCACCTTACGCAAAAGGGGAACACTTAGGGTTTTTTTTCCGGAAATTTTGAAACTTTTCCCAGGAACCCCCTCTACCCCCTTAAACTTATGAGGAGTACCTAAGGACCCTACGACTGATTTTAGTTTTACGATATCTCAAATTATTCCTGGGTTATTACCACGTGTTGCCGCCATGTTTATATATTCAAAACTGTAAGACTTAGCAGGTTAAAATTATAAATTACTGTGGTGCTGACTACGTTGCACTATTTCAATCTCTTCGGTAATTCCAAGTACGATGGATTTTGATTTCTTTAGCACCAAATTGGCCATTTCCGATATATTTATTTTATTTTTCAAAAAAAGTTACAAATTACCATTTTTAAAAGAAAATATCTTTCCAGGTACGTGAAGTAAGGGGCTGCAGGTCATACAGTTTTAAATATATAAACACGGCAACATGGCATCTTCATTAAAAAGAGAGAAATCGTCCGAATGAGAATGAGTTAGACTTAGCCGAAGCCGAGGAGAAGTCGATAGTTGTAACTCATTCTCATTCAATTTTGCTTCCTGGGATTAATTAGTGAATCGACCGAATGAGAATCAAATAGACTTAGCAGAAGCCAAAAAAAATTGATAGTTGTAACTCATTCTCATTCAATTTTGCTTTCGGCTGTAACTTTTGGTTCTAATAAATAAATAAAAAAACATTAATCGCATTTCTCGTTGAAGTGAAGAAATTTAAGTAATTTTTTGTTATTAATTTTTTCATCTAAACGATAAATTAAAATTCCGTTTAACGTTAACACCTTTAAATAAAATCAGCTCGCGTAACAATTTTAGTTCAGTTTTTGCGTATTCCGGCGAAAAGATGGGATTCTTCAATCCGCTCGTTTTGGCTCTCATTTTTTTTCTATCGCGAGCTACTGAGTCTACCAGCGATTGGAGTAGCGATATTCTCGCGAAAGATGTATACTGCGTCGCTTTACAACATGGAAACGAATACTTTTTCTTCAATTATACGCAAAACTCAACATTAAATTTTTCGACATCCAAATATTGCCAAGATTTAGACGACCTTTTTATTATACTACATTCCGTCAAACTAGGAGAAATATGCAAAAATGACGATCTTTATTCGTTCACTGGCAAAAGAGTAACTTTTCCGAAGGACGTTCAACTCTTAACCGAGGACAATTTTTTTTTCGAACATTCTTTTTTGTATGAGAATATTATTATTTTAAAGTACGATCTTGAAAAAAATTCTCATTCCTTAAATGTGGTTTTCCAATTTACTTCCAATACGACCAAAACGAACGCGTCTACGTCGTTAAATTTTAAAAACAATAACGAAGCTCTCAACCTATCGACCCACTCGGAAGAGGATAAAATCGTGATTCCGTACAATTCGGAAAAGATAAAGTATTGCGGATTTTACATATTTGGGATATGCGATCATATTTTCTGTTACAAAAATTCAACAGTAGTAATCGAAGGAGAACAAGAAGAAGACGAAAGCGGTACTTCGTTTCGAGATTACATTATTATAATATTATTAGGTTTACTCGGCGTCCTAGCATTAGTTTTAGTGATATCTTCCGTTATATGGGTGCAGTTGACGAGAAGAGGTACCTATAAACTTAATCGCTACGCGCCAAATCTGGTTTCTCGGAATAGCAAAATCGATCAGTGTAAAACTTCTCCGCTAATTTGAATTTTGTTATTTATATAAATAATATTTTTTAAAAAGAAATCATAATTTATTCGCTGGTTTTTTATTACCTATTTGTTAACGTTTTGTTCGAATAACTTGGAAAAGTGTTGGTTTTTCATCTTTTTTTATTTCTAATCTCACACCGTTGATGAAAATGGTGAGTGAAATGCTTAGCTAGCTAGCTAGCCGGCCCTATGATTGGGTGATTTAGCAATTTTTTTCAGTTTACCTTTTTAACATTTGTTCGCATCTTTTATTTTCAATTTTGTTGAGCACGTGTTTTCACTTGCAACAAATTTACGATCAAAAACAGTTCTATGCCGTCGATCGATCGATCGAACTTGAGTCCACTGGCTAGTAGTGTTGCGAAATAATAGATTATTCGAGAAAGAGAATGAGAGAAATAGAAGCAATAATGAGGACACTTCGGGAAATGAACCAACAGCCAGCCGGATTGCTGGGTGACCTACCGTTCTCTCTAATTCGGCTTTAATAGGATTACGTTTTTAAAGAAATTATTTAAAAATATCCAGAGATAGAGATTATGTTTATAACGCACATTTTTTATGGAAAAAATTGCTTCATCGCAAAATTAGAAATTCATTTGTTTATTTTTTATGATTATTATAGATATTTTTAAAAAATAGATTGAAAAGTAACAGTGATAGATTTTTCGCACACCTGTGGATGACGCATAATATCGCGCTCTTAAGTTTGCTGACAGCGGCATTTAAATAGTATAAAAGAGGGAGAGAGCCATCGGTGCCATCAGTAATTGGCAGTGTCAAGGCGAGTGCGGATATCTCCACTTCCGTTCAAAACCGTAAATTTTGTGCTGTTCCTTCGAGCGCTAGGTGACGATATTTTCTTTGGAAACCACGACCGCGGTGCCGTTGTTCCGACTCTCTGCGAAGATTAGACTGATCGGAGGAGTACTCCCCTTCGCCAATTTATAATTTTATCAGGTGAGGTGGTTTTATTTACTTAAATACCGCTGAGCGGTAAGCTGCGCGTTCCTTAACACGAGCGTTAAGGCTCGTCTTTGAGCGCGTTCAAGCTCGCGCAGACGGTCATTGCCCCAATATAAAAGTCACTTCTAAATATATTTATAAAGAGATATTTATAAAATTTAACTACTAAATAGTATTCTTAATAATGTATTTGTTTCTAAATATTTTATTTATATATGAAAACGGATATTTAAAAATTGAAACTACCAACCTTTTATAAAAGCGGCCTTTAAATATATTTCTAATAGATGAAGATTATTATCATAAACATAAATTATATCATTTAAACGAGTTGAGAAAAGAAATTTTACTTTTTAAAAACAAATATTTGTAAAAATTATTTTTATTCTTGTGATTAATCAATTCTCTGAAATAATTTTGAAAAAAAAAAATATTTTAAATTAAATTTCACATAAAAATGAGAAGAAATTGTTTTACAAATATTATTTTTAGCCCGTAAACTCTGAGTAAATGTAAATAAAATTTGTTTTTCCTTTTTCTTAGATCCCTTTGGAAGTATTCGTCTGTGTCACAGTCGTGGCGTATTTGTCCGTTATCAAGCCACTTATATATTTTGAGAACGAGGTGATTTAATTTTATTCGAACATTTATCAATATTTTTGAAATATTTTTTAAAATATTTTTTTTCTAATATATTAAATTCTTTTAATTTTTTTACAATATCTTAACAATTATAAGTGTGTATTCATAATTGCCAATAATTTGTGTAATAATATAAGAATCATAAAGGGTAATGTTAAAATTTATCTTGGAATATGTTATTTTAGAAAGTGTTACATGTTTTACTATATAAACGAGTGATGAGTCGTGCATTCCTTAACGCAGGCGTTAAGGCTTGTCTTTGAGCGCGGTAAAGCCCGCGCTCGAAGACAACGAAATGATAATAATAGTAAAGATAAAAAGGTAAAAATAATTTATTAAATAACGATTTTTAATTCAGAAATTAACATCACTTATCAAATGGCCATATATAGTGGACGTAAAATAGAATGTTTAAAATTAATAGTACAATAGAATAGATATAGATATAGGATATCTAGATATTTTTTCATCAAAACTAATAATAATTTAGGAATTGCGATTTTTTCCAGCTTTTAATCGTATAATGACGTCGTCGTTTCTCGTAATTCGGTGGCATAACGCCTCTTACACTGAATAAATCGACAAAAAATGAGATTATAATTAAATTATTTTTATTTGATTCGCGATTCGTTAAAAATTATTCGACTAATAAATAATCTCCTTCTTTCGTATATTTTTTAGATCCGTTTTGATTTCGATGATCGTGCCATCAACGATGAACGGAGAAGAAATTATCAAATCGTCCTCAACGGATACAACGATTCAAAAACTCGAATCTGGAAGTGTATATCGCGCTCACGGCGAAACGAATCATCGCAGATGTACCAATAAACTTTTTGGCAAACTCCTCTCATTGGGGGAGAAACACAGGAGCGGCCAACGCTGCGTAAGAAGATCGAGGAAGGGCGTGGCGAAATCAGTTTTTTACCGAGACTCTAGTCAAAGAAGCTCGCCTTGTGTCGGCGCAGAGGTAAGCAAGTTGGCGGATCCCCGTCTAGAAAAGCTTCATGACGTCCCGATACCACCACCCTCCATTCCAGACGTCGTCGAGAAGGCGAGCTGCTCCCGAGATCCGTTGAAAAACATAGCCGAGATTTCGGATACGAAAAAAGAATCCAAGTCTACTTCTCCACCGCCTTCATATTCTGACGCCGTCACAATTAAAGAGAAGGAGAGCCACCCCGAGGACTTATCGAATGAAAGTGTCTCGGAGGTGGAAAAAATGGTCACGAACAAAGGTAGCGGTGAATTGATCTCGCCACCTCCTTATTACGTAGCTCGTGACAACGGAGATGTGAAGAAATACGACCCTCAACGTCCGCAAATTTTGGAGGAAGATTTGAGATCGGCTATTTCATTGGACGTAAGAGTGACTAATATAGAAAAGTTGTTGAAGGAACTCGTAGACGTCGTTTTTGCGACTTCTAAGAGTGAAAAAAAAATTCAAAAACACCTGGCTCAAAATACCAACGCGCATTCCGCCCCAGTCACCACTCTTAATGCCACAGTGACCGTCACTGGCAATGGCAGCGCGACTGCCACCGCCAATACTTACCCTGCGGTCATTCCAATTTTAATCGAGCCTCGTGCTACCCCCTCTAACGTCGGGGGAAGTAGCCTTACCACCTCACCAGATGATTTACGGCCTGCCGCTACGGGAAAACTCATAAAAGAACAAAGTAGCGAATCACCACCCGGAAAAAGAAAAACATCGTCGTTATCGAATTCTCCGAAAAAGTTTGTAAAAAAAATAAAGAAAAATTCATCGCCAAAAAGTAAAAAGGTCCGTAGTACAAATGGTAAGAGCGACGCCGATGGAAGCAGTGACAGTAGCGGCAGCAGCAGCAGTGACAGTAGCGGCAGCAGCAGTGACAGTAGCGGCAGCAGCAGCAGCAGCGACAACGACAGTAGCAGCGACAGCGACGAGGAAGACGCTAGCGTCGAGAACAAAAAAAGTAATGAAAAAACTAAACCTACCGATACCAAAACGAAAAAAGAAAGCAAATTCAACGAGGCGAAGGAATCGTCGACCAATGACTCAAAAATTGAAGAAAGAGAACGCAATTCCAGCAAAGACAAAAAAAGTGTAGTTTCTCCACCATCGAATCATCCTCCGTCACGTACATCTCGACTATCTTTGAAGAACCGGTCGAACCCACCTTCAATCTTCGAGAAAAATAAACCATCGAAGGATAAGGAGTACAGTTTCACTCGAGACCCCAGAGGAAATAGCGACGGCCAAAAGCGTTCATCGAGCCAAAAAGACGCGCATTCCCCGTCGGTCGAAAGACAACCGTCCGGGAGTCGCGCTATTGATTACAGCGAGCCTCGCGACAACGTGTCTTCACTGTCGTCTTTCAGAATCCCGCGTTTGGTCGAAAGATCTCCCGAGAAGTGCCCTAATCGTACTTTCTACAAGAATACTAAGAGCAGCGGCAGAGTTTCACCGTACGCGATTCATACACTATTCAAAAAGTCTTCATCTGCATCTGCTAAGAATATCGGTAAGAGGTGCAGCAACGGTAGCAGAGATCCTTACAGGGATAGAAGATCGCCGTGCTCGGTCCCCCGGATGATCGAGAACCGCTCCTCCTATCATCATCATTATAACAACAACGATAATAAAAATGGATATTGGAAATCTGGATATACGGATGAATCTTATAGGTACAATGGACGGCGGAGAGAAATTGGCAGAGGATCAGATCGAAACTTTGACGAATACTCGGATTTAAGGACGTCCAGGGACGCCGAGGTTGAATCGATTTATCCCCAATACTCCAGGCAAAGAAGCTCGCCACACGACGGTGTGGATTTATATGCATTCGAGGACCCCCGTCCAAGGGAATATTACGACGGTATTCCAAAGTTTTAAGAATTCTTAATTTTAATTGTTTTTTAAATATTTGAATATTTTTACTTTTATAATATATATATATATATATATATATGTCTTTTATATAATAATATATATATATATATATATAAGTTATTATATATATATATATTATATATATATATATATTATATTATATATATATATATATATATATATTATATATATAAATATATATATATATATATATATAATATTATATATATATATATATTATATATTATATATATATTCTATATATATTATATATATATGTCTTTTCTTTCAATTTATTATTTGTAACGGTTACGTAATAAATCTCCAGATACTCGATTTGTATTTTATTAAATCATTTACTTCATGATTGCATTAACCGCCCCTCTTCCAAAGATAACGAGGGGTAGTTATTTGGCGATGCAACGCACTTTATTTGTCAGTGTTTTTATTATTTTTATACCTATTTTAAAAATAAAATAATAAATATTTGGTAGAAAACAACTTTATTTAACTCGTATTTTACACACCTTAAAAAAATTGAATTTTTTAGTGGATGCAGACCACAAAAGAAACTCACCCCGCTTTCAGTGGTCGTCTCCTTCATTACGAAACGATACTTTCACATTTTTGTTGTGTTTTTTTAATTTTTTTATTTTTAAAAAAGATTTAGTTTCAAATTCGTTTGCACTGGAGATTTTCCTCAAATTCTGCCTCTTGTTAGATTTGGAGGGAAACCACAGAAAATAGCCGCCTGCATAAAGAATACTGGATATTGGAGATATCGGCGAAAATATAAACTGACAAAAAACGTTAGGTTACGTACGTACGAAACAGGGGGATTCAGAAAAAGACTCTGTTAAAAAAATCATGGTTATCGACAGAAGAAAAAAACAAATGAAATGTTTTTGGCTTTGGATCTCGAAATCGTTTTAATAATTTAAAAAAGGAACGGTTCCAAAAAATAGATATCATCTTTTAACCATAATCGGCTGTCGTAGAAATTCCTCTCTCTTTCGTCCTTGTAGTCATGGCTATCGATCGATTCGTGATGACCTGGCAAACCGCCCTTCTCGCGGAAATCATACTGTTTTATATTCCACCGAATGACGGAATTTCCATAAAGGTCTTTCATCGTCACAATAATCTTTTCGAACAGTTGGTTGATATTCCTTTTGTGCGTGGGATTACGGCATTTTTCAAAATACCTCGCAAAAATTTGATTACTCACCAAGTACTGATCAAAATTAAATTCTAATCCTATTTTCAAAGAACCAGTAGTATTCAAAATAGTATAAATTTTGCAAGGGCTGATACACTCCCTTTGGAAGAATATTACGACGTTCTCTAAATTTGGAGAGACGTTACAAATTTCGTATAAAACATTTGAAAAATCAATTTTTAATTTTTTCAAATGTTTATAAATGGCTTTATTTTCATTGTCTGATATCGTTTCGCGGTCATCGATACTTCGTTGGAAACGCGTATACAAATAATTGCTTATTCTGATTTCTAAGTCGATCAAATTCGGAAATGCTTCGACGATTTTATTACTCAATGAACCACAATTAGGATTCTTTTATAAAAAACTCCAAAATTTGTCGTAGGTTAATCTCAAGATATACACATTTTGAAATTGGAAAGGAGAAAGTGTATCTAAATTTTTGTTTCTTTCGAGTATTGCATTAAGTTGACAAACGTTGCGTAAATTCAATTCCAAGAAACCGTCTATCTTCCGAATGCTCTATTGCAATTGGTTTCTAAAAGTTTTTGTATCCCAAAAATCGATTATTTTCTTTTCCATTTCCCTTCGCCATGTAAATTTTGAATGCAAGTTGCATAATTTTACATCATTTCCTATAAACTGGCGCACGAGGATCCCCATAACCCCGTGAATGCCTCGGCATGTGAGGCAGAAGGGTATTTTTATTTCGTTTCTTTCACGATCTTTGGTAAGAATATTCCGAAAATTAATTGCCAATATTTTTTGTAACCCGTTAAATACCTGTTCGGGATATTCATCTTCCGCTTCTTGTTCTCCCCCTGACAATGTTTCGTAATTTTCGAATAGCGTCGGGACTTCTCTGATTTCCCATTCGATTATTCTTCTGTCTTCGATTTCAACCACCACGACTAATTTGTCAAATTTTCGACTCGAGCAATTAACTCATTTACTAAATGTATTATCCAACCTAGTATAGAGGTGACTGGGAAATAATTCTCCTTCCGACGAGAAATTATAAATCAATTCTAGCGTCTTTACCTCGGTTTTCGCAGCCAATAATCTTACGCGATATTCGTTAACAGGAGTAGATGCGTGTTTATGCATTAAACGAACTCCGATTTTTTGTAAATTAAACAACGCTGATATCTCAATAAATTCCTCGATGTAGTTATAGTCCACAGTTAACGTAGTTAATTCGTTTAATGAAGGAATAC
>JABUQX010073949.1:0-33882 GCA_015478945.1 Trachelipus rathkii | reverse complement strand
GAAACTTGAATTCTCTAAGATATTTTCCAAGTTCTGTCTCACAGGAAAGTCCTTGTTTGTCGATACTCGTGATATGGAGGAAAAATAGAGGAGAAATATTAACTAAGAATGGACTGTTAAATCATTGAAGGAATCGCAGAAGTTTTAACTCTGATTAATGTAGCCGTATATGATCATTCCCTAGCCCATCAAATAGACGAGAGATATTAGAATGAACACTATAGAATTTGAACACGTTTGATGTTTTGTTGTTTGTGATTATCGATCAAAATCATGAGGAATAGGTTATGGAGATTCCTATGCTACGGTTATTCTTAGAATTCGATGGTAGATCAGTTTGTTAATAAACTTGTGAGTCTAAGCATCGTTCGGGGCTAAGTCCGAGCATATTAGCAGTTCATAACGATATAAGAAAACCGCGACTTTTCTTGCAGTACAAATATAAGTGGTCGAACATCAAAAAATTGTACAAGTAAGTTACATAACTTTAAATTAGGTTTAATTTAAAATAAATAAACAGGAAAAATACAGCACATAAGGGACTATTGACTCGAATTAATAAAAGCCCGATATCGAGAGGCGATTAAACGTAACATCTGAGAGCAAATTCCTAGCAAGTTTTCTTGCCTGATAAGAAGTTTTGAATTTAAAACGTCAAGAGTTAAAATTATTCTGAAAACATTATCTTAAACTACAAGAAACATATAGTTACGTGGATCTGCTCGTATATATTTGGAAACTCCAAGTTATAACGGTAATTAGAAATCTGATATGGTAGGAAAAAAGGAATAAACTTTTATACTATAGAGATGGAATTTGGGAGGAGCACTCTTCGCTACGTTACCTTTATAAACGTTGAAGGAAGGAGGACGAAACAATTTACCTTTACCTTTGCAGGGAGAGGAAAATTGAAATATTTCTTACAAAGTGTGGGAAAGACCACGTAGTGAAAATTTTGCAAACATCGTAATCAAAAAGAATTCAGACCTATTCTATCAACTCAACAGTGAGAGATTATTAATCGATGCTTCCTCTCAGCCATCGCGCGTCTCGATGACCTTTGAATAGCTATGATAAAAAGAGACTTTAAAAATAAAATACATAGGAATATGTCGATAAGAAATCGTTTTAAATTCCCCTATAAATATAAACGTTCAAGAATAAAAATCAAATGCACAACTTAGTAGAATTTGGATAATAATTTGCCGGCGCTAACTAGTAGAAACTCATCAAATGGCGGATTTAAAAACGCAAATAGTATAAGAAATCGAACATATGAAACGCAAAAAGACCCCAACTTCGAAGATTGCCAGGAATTTAAAAAAAGCAAGATTCTTACGTGTTCCAGAGATAAAAATTGTCCCCTCGTTTCTCGTCTGGAAATCATTGCTGATTGAAGAACGAAAAGAATAGTGTATGATTATTTTATTGTTGTCGTTAGGAGGAGGAGCTTTTGACGAGCACTGCAAAAAAATTAGCAACTGATTAATGACGAACACAATCTAAACATTTGGGTCATCCGAGCCAAAGATTTTGACGATGTTTCAGCTTTTTGAATAGGAGCATTATTGAAATCTGGAACTCTCAATAAACAATACCTAAACTACTGAGCTTAATATGGCAAATTCCAAACTTAGGAACACCATAGTACTCACGAGAATAAAAATATACTCCCGCCCAGCCAAAACACGCTTTGCATTAGAACTTCAATCGGGAGCGAAGTACCAGAGAAGATTAGAAGTGAAGACACAAAACAGCATGCATATAATTTGTAAGATAAATACTATATGTTTTATGTAAGAGATTCTAACCAAGTAAAGTATATGCGAAGTAACATGAGTGGATTTTCTTATTCACAAAGCCCTTCGTTTCCGTATACGCTTAATTATGAAAAATACTTTCAACAAGAACGTATAAAGATGATCATCTGGGTCGGAAAGTGCGGCCTTAGGTTTGTTCCGTAATAAAATCACTCTGGACTTTTGAACGCTTCCATTACCCACATTTTTTTGTAATGCTAAAACTTAGCCATATTAGGAAACCTAATTTGGCGTTCTTTAGAAGGACAGTAACTGAATACAGTCGAACGGTCAAGTCAAATCCGTAAAAAAATTTACATATTCTTATATTATAAATTTATTATGAAATATTTTCCTAGTAAACTTTGATCTATATTTTCTGCCGGCTACGTTAGAACATCGACTGATTTTCGTTTCCTCTTCGAAAAGCACTACTAGTGGTGGGTCTAAACGATAGTTTATACTTCTTAGAAAGGCGTACTCGAGCTGTTAGGAAGTTTTTTATTCCCTTAGAAATTCACTATATTGATATAGCGTCGCCTTAGGGAATCTAAAGCGATGAACGCTTTTAAATGCATTATTTTTAACTTCGACGACTATCGTCAACTAGATATGACGTCAATTAGTGAGCTGATCGGGAACTAGATCAAGATAAACTAATTAGAGTCACCAAGTGCAAAATCCGCGAAACAAAGTTTAAATGTCGACTTGAGAAATATTTTTTGTGATTGTTTCTCTTTTGGAAAATTGTTTAGATTTTGACTTGCAGCCTCGGCATTATATACTTTAGTTCCTCTGAATATGATAATTATCTCGGATATGATCTAGATCCCCTACGATAATTTTACGAGTCTAAAATTTTACATAAGCATTCCCACGCTTATAACCAATCGTAAATCGCGACCACCTTATGCGCTGGAACGAAACAAAGTATCGTTTTTTATCTAAAACTTCGAATATGTTTCACTATTGATATATGATGCTCGCCTTACGGTAATCGTAAAAGACGGTGACTGAACGCTTTCAAATGGATTTTCCTAAGTTAATTTAGTAATACTAGTAAGTTCCCTTGAATTAATTTAGAGCGGATAATATTAGTGTAAGGCCTCGATACGGGTAAGATCTATAAGGACGAAAGCGTGATCCTCTATAGTGTACATATTTACTTCGAGAAATAATATAAAAATGTCGAATGTTTCTATAATCTTTTGTGAATTTATATATTGTTCTTTTCGGGAATATTTAACTTAATTTGATCACATATACTATTGCCCACCTGATTAATATTAGAATCCCTTCGAGTAACAATCCAACCTATAATTTTCTTCAAAATGAACCTCTGAAACAAAAAGAGTACCGTTAAAAGAATAGAGAAAAAAAATGGAATTAATGGAGCAGCGGATGAGACCCGAGAGTAACAATATGTAACGAAATTTGTCTGCTGTGCTTTCCTGTCTTCTCGCAAGAAGAAGTAATACATTCTTGTTTATACCCGAATACTTTGAAGTTATCTTCTGAGTGTTTTTACGATCTTTTATAATTTATCTGCCCTAAAAATGATTAATAAAAAAAATGTATATTTATGGAGGATGCCCTTTAAATATCAAGGGAGTGATTTATCGTTTTTTGTGTATTTGTTTTTCTATTAAATCGATCTCACAATATAATTAACCATTATTATTATTCCGCAATGTGATGTTTGATTAAATCTTAATTAATCTACTTCTTAAAGCAAATATCGTGCTGGCCTTAAGGAAGAAAAACTATTTGCGACCATCTCCGAAGAAGTATAATATAATGTAGTTATTTCATGTTTCTATCAGAAATAAAACCTCTGTACACTGTTGAATTAGAAGAGCAGCTGTTTTGCATTTCTTCTTTCAGCTCTAATTGCCGTGAATACAGGCTCGCTTTAAGCGTATTCACTTTGGTGCGATCACTATCATTTCAAAGGAATTTTCCGCACGGAATGTAACAGTACAGCGACTTTGAGCACGTGATCAAAACAACGCCCACTGACACCTTTCTATCGGAGATTATAACTATTGCTTCAACCCAATATGACGTTTCATAGAAAAGAAAGGGTCATCAGTATAATATATCTAAAAGAACATACTAAAGAAATAATTGCGAAGATATACTACAGATTAGAAATTAGTCATCTTTGTGAATTCTCAATGCCTAGACCCGTGAATCATTATATTAAGCTTTCCTCAGCGGTCAATTTCTTGTCGCTATCATACTGACGCTCATTTTTCGATATTGCGCGAGATCCCTTCTCGATTTATCATCTCTAAGCGTCTTTCCCACTATATTCCTGTTCCTTTGAAACCAAAGACTTTGTCATGAAACCTCAAATCACCTTCTCATAGTTAATCATTCATTATGTCGCATTTCATTGGGTTATTCTGCGTTTTTCTTATGCCGCTGTTAAGAGTCCGTTATTGTAATGACGCTATAAATAAAAAATAATATATTTTTTAGTAAGTATATATACTAATTAACATAAAAAGATAAAACAATTATGAATTTAATTAAAAAGATCAGCGCAGTTAATTAATACGTAGCCGCAGTCGCTGACAGTCGAGAGGCTGAACCACAACGCTTAACGCACAGCCCCATAGAGTAGCAGTGTTTATAAAATGCGTGCATCCTACGGTGTAGAGTCATCGTTAGTTATCCGATATTCCATACTGCTTCAGCGAATCAGTCCAGATTAAAATTTTTTATGTAACAACGAAACGGACATAGATAAATAAACGCAACGTATCGATATTAGTATTCAAAAATCGCCAGACGCAATACTGACGATTGATTACTTGCTCCTTTATGCATATCGATCAAACAGTAAAAACCCAAAAGAATTGCAGAAACACGATGATTTTTCAGATTTGGATTAAAAATATATGAACCAGGATTATAAATAAATATTATCAAATGAAGTGCTATACCTCATTTTTTAAAAATTATGCATTATATGACAATATAGTAAACACAAAAGTTACATCTTGTGGTCCTAAGGAAACATCCGAGGTGAAAAACTAGCACTACATGCTTAGTCAGGTTGTTTCCTGCATAATAGAATCATAACTAATACGATAATGAATGAGTTCGAGAAAAGGCTAAACTTCGATAGGCTTTTTTCAGTAATCGAATCAAATTTTTTTCATAGAATTTACTCTACATTTTTAAACTTTATAAAAAGCGATTGAGAATCCGTAAAACAATCATTCTTATTGAGCGCTAGAGCAATAAGGCCATTGCTTGATCAATATACAGACTTTCCGATGCGCCTGAAACGTTAAGCAGCTCGTATCGGGACGCGCTACTCTTAGGCAATACCTGCTACTACTCTGCTGCTAATTACTAACAGGCCAAACCGAAAAGTCAATCGTGTTTGATGACAATGAAAAACTCTGTACTACACTGACTCAACTTTACATTCCTTCATTAGATTATGCAACGTTAAAAGAGAATAGAATGTCTGATATTTGTAATGCGACCAATAAGAGAACTTCTACGAATATCTAGCATATTATCTAGAAATTGTTATCATTAAAAGGAGTTTGATCCAATTCATGTTATGTTGCCGCGAGTGTAAGTCAATTGCCTTCGAAATAGCAAAAAAATAAAAATCTCGACTTTCGATCCCGACTCTTTATGTCCAAGATTAAAATACCAATTAAATTCAAACTTTTAGCCAATATTTTTTATATAACAGAACGAAAGACGGAGCGAAAATTCTAAATGTCGGTTCATATGATATTTAATGGCGGTACGCAGAATGGCCGCCACATTGTTAAGTTCAGCACTGGATAACGGAGGCAACGCTTCTAAATATTAGGCTCAAGATGGACTTTTAGTAACTAGAATTAAAGATACGCGAGAAGTATCTCAGAGAATTTGAAAATAATCCGAGGCATAGGTGAAATGATTGATTCCCTTCGTTAACTCATGTATCTTTAACGACATTGTGGTTTTTGGATTATACCGCACTCTAGAAAAATATGGAGATTTCTATCTGTTTTAAGTTTAAATAAAATCGGTCTAATTTTTTCAAACCTAAAACAAATTACGCGCACTATCCTTCAAAGCATTTGCGATAGCTGATGAGGCTTGTATTATAGACTAAACAAGAGTAAGAGGTACTGAGTGTTTAAGCAGCTGATACGAGCTTCTACACGGCAAAAGAACTATCTCCAACTCATTAACACCTAACCCCTTTTTGTTCGAACAAGATTCGAGAATTGCACGATGCCCATGTTACTTCGAAAATTGGCGTACGCGATCTTCGATCATGCAACACAATGTGATCCGCACAGAGGAACAGCCTTATCCGTTAGTCTATACAATTCTACTGGTCGCGAGAAGAACGGAGAGTGAAAAACATCACGATTGATGACACGAGTGAAAAGATCAGCCTTAGCGGTCTTAAAATCGAACAAATAACGGGATTTTCGAACACTATATAGCACCCGAGAAATGCGAACTAAGAGTAGCAGATGCAGTCACACACACACGGGTGTCAAGATGAGAGATTTAGCTCCAAATTAAGTGACTTGGGAATAGAGTCATTTGAGTGCAAAATATACAAACAATAAGCATGAAATAAAAAATTTTACACCAAATGTATCGTTAATTTGTCGAAATACAACAGAGTACATTCTCGATACCAATATTAGAAACGTCACGATAAGGTAGATAAGCGTATCAATCCATACGCCTGAGCGGGTTCCCTATTTCGGTATAGAATGCGTAAAACTTAATTTCTAGAGAAGGCGCGACATAGACGGGCCAAAATTCCGATAGACTGCGCAAGAGGACTACCATTCGTCGACCACATCTATGTGTAAATAAACATCGATATCCATTTAGACAGAAGAATATCGGTTCTGCGTTATGGGGATATAATCCTTGATGTTTTAGAAAACTATTTGCGACACGAATAAGAAAAACTGAGTTCCTAGAACTACCGAGATAGGAGATCCTGCGAATTGTAAATAGCCCTATCCTGCTAAAAAAGAAAGTTAACAATCTAGTAGCAATTCGGATTTATTCATCCCTTAGTTAAAAGCCAGATCTTGAAGAATGTGTAAGAAAAAAACATCAACCTCATTTTAAAAAGGCCGCCATGTGGTGTGATTTGAAATTTAAAATTAATCGTGTTTCGCCTTTTATATATATATATGAAGAAGTTGGACATTTTGAGGACCCTTCAGAAATTTTTAGCACGCCTAGTAGTTAGGAATCCCACGGAAGTAAGATTAGCTTATTTATTATATTGTTCTCGCAAACGCGCTTTCGAAAGAACTGCGAGCATCAGAATAATCGCAAGTAGGTGACTCCCAATACAGACATAAGTTGCTTTTAAAATGTTAATTCGAAGAGAAAAAATTGACGTATAACTTCGTTTTGGGATTTTAAAATCAATAATGCTATGTTTACTCTCTCTAAGCTTGAAAAAGGATTAACTCAATATGGCTTTGGGGTTTGTCGTAGCCGTTAAAATTGCTTAGAACATCGAATATTTCGATGGACGGGAAGACCTGGTCATACAAACCTTTTACGGAGCAAGTCCCACCCAAAAAGACATTAAGAAGCACTATTTACAAATATAGTTTTCTTTATATAAACAAAAAACGTACTCTAGAAAATCATTTCTCGACTCAATGGTTTCCGTTCAACCAATTAATAAAATTAGACTTAAAGATAATTGCACAATTTGTTATTCGTCATGAGGGTGTAAAGATAATTCATTATAGAACTATGTGGAATTTGTCGGGTATAAAAAAACAAAACTGACAAAATCCGATAAACTTCGTAAGTATATACTGAAATAAATAAAGCATTTGAATCAATTACTTGTCATACATCAAAACAAATGCAACTTTGGATATAGTTAAGACACCCGATGCAGGACCCAAAATATTATCTATGTTAAAACACATCCCGAATGGCTTTAATAAGTACCTATATCAAAAATTAGAAGGGAACGAAACATAGAAGCATTAAATTGTGGAGTATAAAAAAACAACATATAGCATAAAATAATCTTTTTCGGTATCGCACCACGAGGGGCGCATTGTTGATCATAATAGAGTTATAATTGTTACAATAGTGCTTCGCGACCTGAGAATAAAGATGAAATTATTATTTCTATTTTAGAGAGGAGCGAACTTTATATTGACTTTATGTACTAACGGCAGAAGTTTATTTCTTTATTTGATTGATGCAAAAAGCAGACTATTTGAAAAATTATTAAAATATTTCTTGATGTATCTTATCGTCCTCCCTCTTCTTTGATATGAAAATTTTTATGCCACTCAGTAAAACGAGATTATATATATTGTTTTGGGAGTAGTTTCGTGAAAATTTTCTAAAAAAAAACAAAGTATAACAAATACTATTAATGATCACACGAGAAATATATAAGAGAGATAAATAGCAATTCATCACTTCCTTAGTCAAAATGATGTCGCCTCAATTCAAAAGAGTTTTTTCGAGTCATAATATATTGAGCAAATAGAAGATCACACACTGATAAAGAGACCACTGAATTACAATATATACTGAACAGGGGCCGGCTAAACACACACCGCAGCACTCCTGTTATCGTTTTATATTATTTCATGTTAATAAGGAGTATTTCCGCAGGTGTATTGTAAGTCGGAAATTCTATTCTCATATTTATAAGCCAAATATAAAGCTTTTTATTTACTCTTATCATATAAGCAAAATTGTGAATATTAGCTAGATAAACCAGCGTTTTTAGCGGGGCAAACATTTGAAGGAAATCTCGTTCCTTTGGCTCGTCAAGCCGTCACTACTGGTAGAAGTCACATAAAGATGTGGTAATCACTACTGGTAGAGTCAATAATGAATGTGCCAAATTTGTTCAGAACTTCTACCAAAAGGTCGGTTAAAATCATTAGCAAATTCCCTCCCACCAAAGCTATATTGTGAAAGGCTAATTTTTTCTAAAAATGCTATTCGGAGAGTATATGCCCTTATTCTAGTGCGCAATATAATGATTTTGAATAATAGAACTCATTTATAGTCAATATTTTTAATTGATATTTATCTTGTATCTATATTTTCCCCCCTCCAATTTCTAAAAAACCACTACTATTTTTTTATAAGATGAAATATTTATGTTATTATACGAAGCGAACATTGAACTTTGAATATGATTCAAATCAAGCATTTGTTTTCAATTTTCTCTTGATTAAATACATAGGTTAGAATTTTTCAGTATGTAATATTAAGGACAAAAATTTGCCACACCCCGAAAGTTACACCTAAGTTAGAAACCAAGATTTTAAGTAATGAATCATCGCGAAGAATTTGCATCGCCACCACCGATCGTAGATATTAGTAACAATCAAACAATCGACTTCAAGAGAGATTGGCAAGAGAATGAGTATATAGATTTTAGCACATATAAATTCAAGACAATATTTACTTTTGAGTAATTCAATAATTCGCAGAGATTCTGCGTAGTGAGTGTCCTAGAGGTAATCGCTCTTAGGTTTTTCGGACTACGAACCTTCGAGTAGAGTTTCGTCTTAAACAATAATATTGAGTGAGAATCCGCAAGTAGCGCTATTAATATATTGTTTCGAATAAATATGAGAGAGAGTGACGTAAATAATTCGAGAGATACGAAAGGGTGGAGGTCTACATTCGTCTCTTCTCGAGTATATAACAAAAATTGAGAAAGATTTAATGAATGACAATGTAAAACACTGTATTTAGACAACGACATATGCGTAGCGAATTGACTACGAGAACTCAATAGACATGAGTCCGGAAGGATCGAATACTTGATTCCTTTATTTACGCATATAGGCGAGACTATGTATGACGCTCGCTAGAAATTTTTGAGCACGAGTATAATTCTGAGGTTTCTCCGGATTGGTTCGAGGAGACTTCAGTACTCCATCTCACTCGTCTGCACGCATATATTCTCTCTTCTTCGCGCGGTTTTCTTTTGAGAGGTGAATGAATTTAGTAGCGAACGAACGATATGAGCTTCGTGAATAATATTAAAAGAAGAATGCTGCCTGGATATCAATTCTCAGACCAAACGACTGTATTTCTTAGTGACATTGGTATATCCAAGTTTTTGGAGTTCGGAATCACGACCCGTACAAATAGATTATACTCTATAACGTCGTTCTTTATTTTTGAGCGATGCAGACAGAAATGCTCGCGATGGATCGAGCGATCAATGCTGATCGACAAAATTCGTCAGAGAGAATCTCTGTCAAGTCGGGTTTTTCAGGACAGAGATCGGACGTGACATAAAAACACGGGTCGATGAAGGATGGTCTAAGATATGCGAAAGTTGAAGCGTACTGGAATAAGAGGAGCACGAAGCGAATAAGCTGTATTACACACGAGAGCTTATAGTTTAACTCACTAGAGATACAATACCTCGTACTTATTCGCTTATTACCCGAAAAAGAGCAGATTATAAGGTAGGTGTTGAGAGAGTCTAACAAAATATATCCTCCCGACTTTTGTAGAAATCTTTGAGATATCAGAAGGCTGAGTAGAGGAAGTAAGTTTTCCTCGCAGACATTTCCATTCGATGGGATTTAATCCAGAGCCAATATGTACAGATATAACAGATCGTGATGACTTGTGCGTAAAATCGAAACGAGAGAAGGAAATTTTAGTCAAAACTCCTTCTCTTTTCACCGCGTAGTCGCGAGTATGTACATCCCTGAAGTTCTTCTTTGATACACGAAGCTTAATGTATTTCGCCAAATCAGTAGGATAAATTGCTGAATCTTTTTTACAGAAATAAACAAGTCCCCGTTTTGAGACATTAATTCAGAGCGTTTTTCCAGACGACAGTAGACATAACAATCTAAGCAGAGATGCAGGTGAGTCTGCCATGGATGCTCTACACACGAGACATGAGTTCACAAAGAGAGAGAAAATCTCGAGATAGGTTACGCTTTCGTTTACTTAAAAAAGGAGTTATTTGTGCGAGTAATGCGAGACATTCATTTCAGACACTAGGAAATTTAATCTTGAAGTGAGATAAATAATTTTATTGAACAGAGAAACTCAGTGATTGATATACTTTTCCGCATCAAGACAGTTTTACAGAGAAATGCAACTCACGTCGGCAACAAGAGAGTTCTAGTAACACCCATCATTGAGCGATGATGTCTAGTATCTAGTCTCGAAATATAATTACCTGAGATAAAGGGTAATATCTCATTAGCATCGCTTCTATAAAATATAGCTTATTAAAAGTTTTCAATAAATATCCGAAAAATGACTAAAATATATGACAGAAGAACAAACACGCAATCGTTGAGATAGAACGGCGGAATTGAGAGAGAACTAGGTCAGAAGAAGTTGCACCACGATGCGAGACAACGCGAATGCACACGGAGAAAGATAAAGAATCAAAAACGACCGAGATATACGTCACAGGTTGAGGACGGAAGATGATATGGAAACTTTACGACGATCAGCGAGAGAGTACAGAGAAGTGAGAGAAAGACGGGCAAGAGAGGAGTTGACGCACGAAGGCAGCAGACGACGATGCACATGTAAAGGTGATTCGAAAAAGCACGATAGGTATGGTTGAAGTCAGGAGAGAATGCAAAAAAAAGATGATAGCTTATGCGACTCGAGCGCTAATATAAATACAGTCGCAATTACTAGAGTCATAAACGTTTAGTGTTATGAACAAAAATCGCTTGTCTTTTTATCAATCACCACGTTTTTAGACAATTCGGTAATAACAACGAAAACGCCGGGAAATATAGTCTTCTGTGTGATGCATATTAGTAAATTACGATACTGAAAATATCAGCGCTAAGAATATTTCATGCTTTTTCCGAGAGACACATTTATACAAGAGAGATGTGATAAGAAATTCTATCTTTTGCAGTAAATATCGAGGTCCGACTGTCGTTGCTGAGTAGGAGGATCGCGTTCCTTCCAATATACAATAATATCGCCAGTTTACTGAAAGGTAGTTTAAAATCGTTGAAAATAAATTTATTAAAACAGTAGTTCAGCTAAACGACACTAGTATTATGATTAAGAAGATGAGAAATAATGAAGAAATACGAGCTATTACATAAGTCTATAAATTGAATGCTCATACACAAACAATCTGAACAAATCATCGTCTTCGATGCGGGTTGTGTTTTGAGAAGTCGCTATCCGCAACATCAAAAAACGTAAGATTCTCGGCGTTATTTTGAAATAGAAAAATGTCTTCGCGTTAATTTTCTTGCTGGTTAGGTTTACATAAAAAGAATGTTTAATCTAGTGGTTCTGCTGGCAAGCAGTGGAGAAACGAGAACACGAACTCTAAAACGGTGTATAATATACCGCTATTAAGGTCGATTGCGTATGTGTCAGCCTGTGCGACGCGCTGTTATATATGTGGACGATCTTTAAAAAAACGAATAATTTATTCTTATCTGTTAGTTATTTATATTAAATATTTTTTAATTTAGGTCTTCTTATGGATCTAAAAGCGGTCTGACACGCTTTTAACTGCTTTTTAAGCCTAACCTATCGTGTAAACCGAATATGAGTATATAGTGAGCCTTGAGATAATGAAGGTTAAGCGCAAATTACGAAAAATGACGTCATATAGTGACGCTCTTCGGGACCGAATATAACGTTAAGTGCGAAATTCAAAAAATAATTTCGACGTAAAGAAATTTTGTAAAGATTTCTTTTGGGTATGTTAGAATTTTAACACTTAGACCGATTTTAATGAATACGTCAATATGTTGGGTTGAAGCAAAGTTAACGCTAAACAGGTGTTCAGCGCGATCACGTAATTTTTCGATCCCGGTCGAGAAGTCACTCTAATATAGTAGGTAGCCCAAAGGGAATGTAAGACGGCTGAATTCTTTCATATACCGTAAATTTAATAATATAAAGCAAAAGAGAAATAAGGAAGAAATTAAACTTCTCGAGATGGTGCAAAATAAGTTTTTCGTTCCTAATGCTTTTCTTCTAAAAAAATGATAATTAAGTTTTCAAAATTTATCATTAAAAATTTGTTTTAGGTGTACATCATAAAAAAAATAAAAAAAAATATAATGTTTTTATTTAGAACTCGAATATATGTCGCATTTTGTAGTAAATCATTGTTTAGGATGATAATTAAAACAAGATTAAAAACTGATAATAGTATTCTTTTCGGTAAATCACTTAAACGGCTGCGAAGCAAAAGCAAAATCGTTACTTTTGTACCTCCCTCGGGAGATGTGCAAATTTAGATTTTTCGATCCTTAAGAGAGTTTTTTTTTAATACCGGGCTGGTTATAGTGATGTTTTCGAAGGAATAATATAATGAAGTTGCAAGTGTGAAAATATAACATTTCCAAGAGAAATAATGCACAAAATTTTTCAAGGCGATGCATTATTTTCGGAGATTGCACTTAGATTTCGACTTATATAGTGTTCGATCGACGTCACTATAAGTATAACGGACTTGACCGATAAGTTTAAGCTTAGGAAAAATGACATTCGAAAGGTCGAGCCGCTTTTTCGATTCCCGTAAAGGCACAACGTAATACTTACTATAGTGTTTTCGAAGGGAATGAAAACGACCTAACGTGCGCTGATACGCTTTTTAGGTAAAATATATGTGTGGGTCGATATAGTACCTTGTGAAGGGACTTAACAATCGAAGTGCAAGTGAAAATCTAAAATTTTCAAGCTGTGGCTTCCCTAAGTGCCTCAGTAAGTCGACATTGAATTTTTCCGGAATTTGCACTTAGATCTGTGACTTATATAGTTCCGATCGAGTCGACTTATATGACGTCATAATCGTTTTGACGAGCGTGAAAGCTTAAAATAAATTGGCATTTAAACAGTAATACAAACAGTATTGCCCACAAGCGACGCTATATTTATAGTGACTTTCGAAGGGAATTAAAATCCTAACGTGTCGAGTACGCCTTTTAGAGTATAACTAGTTAGACCGATATAGTGACTGACTAACGAATGAAATTTACAAGTTGACAGTAAGATACAGACGAGAAGGAAATATTCATAAAAAGCTGTCTGTCTATTTATTTTATTTATTTTCTATTACACACCGACACATCACACACTGATTCGAGCATCACTATAATAAATTCATACATCGGTTTAAAGCGAAAGTTTTATTTTACAAAAATGGTAATTGGAAGCGTTCAAAAGTCAGAGTATTTTATGTAAATCGACACACCTCGACCTATATTTATTTGTTGTTGAAATATTTTTAGTATTTAACTACAGGGTTTTGTGAATAAAAAAACGTATATGTATGTTATTTATTTACTTAATATGTATTATTAAAATTATAATGTGAACTTCTTTCTCGTATTCGCAATGACTTCTTGCGGAGAGTGTTTGCTGCGCGGGATTTTTCTTCATCTTCGGAGTAATTAGGTGTTCTAAGTGAATTACCTTTCAAGCCGCGGTACTTGTTTATGTGAGATTCGAGAATTTGAAAAAGCCTTTCAAAAAACGAAAAATCGTCAAATCTTTCTAGGAATAGGATGACAAATGTTTTTAGTGTCGTCTCATTGCTATTCCTGAGAAGGTGTTCGAAAAGCTCCTCCCGTCGCCGACAACAATAAAATAACTCATCACACTCTTCTTTTCGTTCTTCAATCGATGACTTTTCCATTCGAGAAAAGGAGGAAAATTTGTTATCCTCTGGACACGTAAGAAATCTTTACTTTTTTACAACTTCTGGCGATTCTTCGAAGTTGGGTCTTTTGCGTTTCAATGTTCGATTCGTTATACTATCTGCCGTTTTAATCCGCCATTTGATGAGGTGTTCTCCGTTAGCGCCGGTCAAATTTATTACCAAGTCTACTAAGTTGTTGCATCTGATTTTATCTTGAAACGTTATTTTAGGGAATTTAAAACGATCTTCTATCGGAAATTTGTATTTTTTATTTTTAAAATTCTCTTTTTCCATAAAGCTATCAAAATTCAGCTCGAGACGCGCGACTGAAGAGGAAAGGCCCACGATTTTAAAAATCTCCCCAACATCGACATTCCTCCGATGCAAAAAGAGCTTTAAATTTTCTACCCGTGTGGTTCTTGTAAAAATATCAATCGAGCCTTGGTGATAATCTATTTCGAGTTCTCGCAACTTCTTAAAGGTAGACGTAGAAGAGTCTCTCCCAAATCTTCGATCTCTTAGTAAAGTATTCCTTCCCCTAATATTTTAAAACTCATCGTTTAAAATTGGGAAAGATGATTTCAATTATTAAAGAGATAACGCACAAGTAGAATTTTTTCCTCCTGTTTAAGTTTTTCAGAATAAAATTTTATAAATCATGAACGTTTATAAATTCAAAAAAACATTACAGGAAAAACGTTCTTATAATTCTGCTCAAATATTTCGTTAAAATCTTTCATATCGAGAAATTTGATTCTTAATTCGAGATATCCGTTATTGTCCTGTATTTATTTTCCTGGACTTAAATTTTTTCTCTACAATTTTTATGTTCCAAAGACACACATTATATTTTTTTGAAGAGAAGGATGCGGTTTTCTTTAGTAGTGCGTATATGAATGGATGGGACTTTTCAAACGAAAACGATGTATTAAAACATATAAAACAAACTGAATGAATTTAAAAGACAAACTAGGACAATTTAATAACGGAGATCTCTTAAGTATAACATCTAAGTGGGTTGGGATGATATATAACGTTATATCTTCGAATAAATTGAACAGTCAAAACAATTAAACGATACCAAACGTAGTACAAAGTCGAGTAATTATTTCAAAATGAAGAATAGTGGATGTGGTGGGGGAGACAAATAGGTACGAAGAGGGGGAAGTGGTTAGTGAGAGTGTGGATAACATAATCAAGAAGGTGACGATCTTTCAAGGATTTAATACGGTCCATCTCGAATAATTCTTCGTATTAATTCCAGCTTCAACGGCTAACAACGAGAGTTATTAGGATAAAAACAAACGCAGTAAGAAATATCCTTGGGAAGATTTTCTGTTTTCAAATATGTCATGTCAACGAAGGAAGATATAAAGAGCGGGAAATCATAGCCTTCCATCGAATCGAAAAATTTAAAAATTATTATCTACCCGTACGTTTTCAATCTCCGGCCTTATATAAGTCAAAGCGGAATTATGTATTTCTACAATACGAATGAATGACGTAAAGAGTGGATTATATTAGTAGCCGTATTATAAGTTATATCTGGATTTTTGTGATATTGAGGATGATGTAGAAGAATTGGTCTAATAATTATTAAGTGTACAGAACACGTATCATAGCGCGTTGGTCGCAGATAAAATATTATGAATCCGTAAAGTACTTGTAATGTTTCCTGTAGATCAGGATGTAGTTCGTCGAAGTCGTTCTGATGCCTATGCAGACTTTTTAATTTAAAAGCCGTAATATCTAGAATCCATCAGTCCGGTAATCGAACTTTCTCTCTCAATTTAATTAAGCAGAGCTTTCTTTTCCGCTAACTATGGTCATTATCAAATCGTTGAAAATAGTGATTTGTAGTCATCAGAGACGAATTTTATTAATACAAAGAGTCGAGGATTTGGGTAGATTAAAATTGTTGAAAAAGCTTTCAATGGACGAAGTTCAATTATAGTTGCACTTCGGTCATTGACCTGGTTAAGATGAGTGGATAATTATTTAATTAAACAGAGCATTATGTTTAAATAACGTGAATTATGTCCAATCATTACCCGGAAGATGGTTTTCTAATCGAAATTAACATCGGATTTAATAGTTAAATATTAAGAGTATTCAGATACGGTACGCGCTATTCAGCTTGAGCCAGAAAAAACTTGCTCCGTATTTCGTCTGGTAAAATCATCCGGGATTAGATAATGCTACGCCTTAGGAAAATCCCATATCGGAAGTATTTATAGGCAAGTTGATCAGTACGCAAGTGAAGCGAGATTGTGTTTAGAAGGACGGTATTACTTCCTATTTACCGGAGAGACGTTAAAAAACTAATATCCAACAGTCTACAAAGAATAGGTTCATATCGATGGAGAAAATTTACATTAATGATAGAAATAAGATAAGATATCATAAAGTTTCGTTGTGAAAAGACACATGAAAGAATTTGAATTACATCTTCCAAAATTGAGTAAGTCGATAAGATTTGGGCATGCTCTACGTGTAGAAATCTGGTATTAGTAGCCCAAAGACATATTATAATTATGTTCGGAGTAAAAATAAAAGTTTATAGTCTAAAATCGGCGTAGTGGATTAAGAACGACCGATTGGGTGTTCTTATATAATAATCAGCAAGCAATAATTGCAATAGGGATCAAATTCAATTGGAGTAAGAGAAAATTTTTAAGTCTGCTGTCAGCATGACTTAGTCAATATTTGATGCGTATATTATATATATCTCGGAAAAATAATTGATTTTTAGGTCTTATTAGATGAATAACCTAAAATGAAAGATAAGGAATATAAATGTAAAATTTGCCATATTGTTATTGGGTTATTAAAAGACACATTAATACGCAGTAATAAAATTATTATAATTAATTAAAATAAAGGTTAATTGATACGAAGACTATTTAATTTATGATAAATATAATGAAATTTTGTTAATTCACCTTTTACTCTATTATTCGTAAATGACTATGCGGGCGACGAGTTTTCCTAGGCGAACTGAATTTTTCTTCATGCACTCGAAGAATAATTTAGTGCGTTAAACTAAGTGAAAATATTTTTTATAAAGAGACCACGAGGTACTTAGATATACGTGAAAATTCGATAATTGTTTGAAAAAAAAAAACTTTGCAGATATCCAGTGGAAATATTCGTTCAAATTATATATATCTAGAAATTTAAGAAGGAATGAACAACGTTTTTAATAGTCGTAAATAGTCATTTAACTATTTCTAATGAGAAAGAATGCCGAAAAGACATGCCTCCCGATCGCGAAACAACAAAAGGTAAGATAAAATGATCCTTCCCACTCTTACTTGCGATATGACTTCAATGCGAGGTTTCTAAACCATTGCGCAGATAGAAACGGTGAAAGAGAGGGCGCCTTTGATTATACCTACTAGTGCACGAGAAAATCAATAAGCGTATAATTTTACTGATTATCTAAAAACGAATCATTCAAAAAATTGGAATCTTCTTTCGCTTCAAAGTTTCTTTTTGCGATATTTACTAGAATGCCGTTAATTAAAGCGCCGCACATGTGAATGGAGACGTTCTCCGTTGGATTACACGTCAAAATTTATAACTTTATTACAAGATCATATATAAAAATTAAGTGTTATTGATAGTTCGATCTCAAAGATAATAAACATTATCGGGGGTGCGGGTAATTTATGGAGAGACCGATCTTCGTATCGAAAATTTGATTTTTTGTTTTTAATAAATATATGCTTTTATCCAGAAAAGCTATCAAAAATTTTCAGTCGATGGCGCTTCGAGGATGAAGGAAAGAGATCCCATCAATTTAGCAAATCTCTACGCTAACCATCGACATTTCGTCGCGAGCATGCAAAAAAAAGCAGATTTATGTTTTAATGATAAACCGTGTCGGCTCTCATAAAATAACCAGAACGATTCCATTGATAATATACGATATTTCGAGTTCTCGAAAGGCTTCTTAAATGTGTAAACTTATATAGGTTGCTTCCAATAAGGTTTCTAATCTCTTAAGAATAAAATAATGATTTCCCCTAAATTTTCCAAACAATTCGATTAAGATTAGGGAAAACGATTATTAAGATATAGATTGTATGGAGAATGAGGAAGCGCATGCACTGAGAAATTCAACCTTCTCCCGTATTTAAAAGTTTTCGGAATAAATTATTGTATAATTAGTAACGTTGAATATAAGATTCAAAAACACGCGATGTAATGGTAAATGAGATATTTACTTTGCAGAATGATTATAAGTAAAGATAAAGAATCGTTCAGTATCGTTTGAATGATACGTGAGATTCGAGATATCCCGCTAATTGTCCTCTAATCTGATACCTATTTAATATTACTCAATCTAAAAGTTTTTAAGATACTCGCAAGACCAGATTATATTTCGATAATAGGAATGAAGGTGAGTGCGTATCTGTACTATTGATATATAGTAAGGGTATAGAAACATGAGAGACGAGTAATCGCAACGAAAGATATATACTGGTCATAGATACAGTTAAAGAAGCAACTTGAGATGAAATTTGGAAAACAAATGACAATCATGGAGGGTATTCTGCTAGAAATGTAATTATGTCATGCATAAACGATAAATGTCATACTAAATAAATTATGTTATCCAAACGTAGTCAATAAATCCGGCATAATAAAAATCCGAAATAATAATATAGTGCGGACAAGTTGGTTTATATTTTCGTGACAGCTTTGCAGAGTCCATCTAATGAATTAATAAATGGAATCCATAATTCAAACTGAAATTCTTTTATTTTCAACTTCAACGGCTACTAAATGAGAAAGAGATTAATTACGTTAAACGAAACGACAGATGAATCCTTGTAAATTTCCTATTAATTAGTTTCCGTTCAATAATCGATGCAGTGTTAAAGCTAAGGAGAAACAATCCTAAACTATCGTACAGAAAAAGTATATAGTGAGAACGATTTTAGCTATCGTTTCGAAATAGCCAAGGTAGGACGTTATTAAAAGCCAAGCGAATTTAAATGATATATCAAACGTCGTATAAGATTGCGATAGATGGATTATTGTGTAATCCGTTTAAATAGAAGCAGATTTTGTTTATCGAATGATATTGATAGGGCTAGATAATAATTTGCACAGTGTCATCGTGCAAATCAAGTGTATTGTAAATTATAATTCACTGTCCACATATTTCCTGAGCAGAATGTCGTTTCGATCGTATCGTACTTGCTATTTTTTTTAAACTAGAATATCAAAGATAGAAACCCATTCACGGACGCAATTAATAAGTACTCCTCAGTGTATTTTCGCACCTTTTTTCTGACCAGGCACAATTTCAAAGTAATTGTTCATACTAAATTAACAAATCAATTGATTGCTGAAGAAATATGTAACCTCGTTATCGACATTTTATCGCAAAAGGTTCAGATTAAAGTAAATAGGAAAAGCTGTTTAGCCACGTCATGATATTCACAAATCGTTCATACCTATCAGTTCATGATTATAGAATAAAATAGTCAAACGTTTATCAGATAAACGTTCCATTTTCACCGCATCGTGTTTATTTGAAATCAAACCATCGTGATATGGATAGTAAGGTAATATTAAGGTATTGCGAGATATCGCGATATGAGCTTAGTTAACATGTGCCATGGACCAGAAAGAAAGTAAGGCCAGTATCGCAAGTATAGATTACAGGCCGAGGAGAGATGGTTTAACCTATGGCGCTTAGAATAAACTCAAACATACTGATATGATAAATATAGGCGTTGTAGCGATGTAAACGAACGATACCAAAGCAGTGATGGAAAAAGGCTCGAAGATCCAATTCTATATTTTCCGAGGAAAACGTTTAAAAAAACTAGTTATCTCAGGTCAGAGATAAACGATTCCATCGATGAAACGAGATTTCTTTGGAGAAAGATGAATCTACAGATCTGATGCTATTCTATGATGAAAAGAAATTAGAATGGAAAAGTAAAAACGTATGAAAAGATTGGAACAAAATCTTCCGAAATCAGAAGGAGTACGTAAATTTCTAGACTTCGATAGAGTGCGGTAAGTTATCCAGAGATCATTGTTTTGGAAAAAATTGAATTACGCGAAGAGCGGTCTTGAGAACAAGAGGCTTGAAAAAGAACCCCTCTGATGTTCTAATATTAACTATAGGCGCGACTGTCGTTAAAATTGAAATATAAGTCGAATAGAGCGTCTGTGAATAAATGAATATACAATTCGTAATCAGCGACGAACGGAGCCACTAAGTGGGTATATAGAATAAAATGTGTAAGCAAAGACGTTATAAAATTTGAAAAAAATAAATTGGTTTAGTATGAAGTAGTCATTGAAGATGGTTAAACTGTAGTTAGACTAATGATGGGAACTGATAGAAGAAGAATAAAAATAAAGGATAGAAGTAAACCTTCTGCAAGAAATACACAACAAATATATTTCAAAAATTTAAATAGAGTTTTCTTTTTTCTAAACATGGTCACAAAAAAAATCCTTTAAACAAATGAAAAAAATCATTTTTGAGACAGACATAAGATAAACAAAAAAAGTTAAGCATTATTGGGTAATTAAATATTTGAAACATTAACGAAAGAATTGAGTTAGGTTAAATTCATGATTATTAAGTTCTTTTATTAAAAATAATTAATAAGATTAATTCATTTTAAGTGAGTGTAAAGAAAATTGAAAAAGTTATATTTTTATCTTATAAATATAAATTAATTTAATATTAATTCTTTTACCAAATTAATTAGTATGATGCGATGATTGTAGACTGACGATTTAGATGATGAATTGTATAGTAGAAATTTTGTAATCACCTCTTTCTCGAATATTGCGATATATGAATGCTTTCTCGCGACAAAGTGTTCGCGTGGCGCGGGGGATTTTAACATAGATATCCATCGGAAAATTGTTTGAATGTAAGTTAGCAAGTTCAAGAAGAAAACACCCTTTCAAAGACCGCAAATGAGTGAAGGTAAATTAATGTTTACGATAGAAATAACGAGAATTATTTGAAAAAGCCTTCAAGTAAAAGTTAAATAATCGTTAATATGTAGTCCATAGGATTAGTATGAGAAGACAAACGTTTTAAATAATGTCGGTACTTCAATTAACTGTTTGATTCCTAGAAGATGCTCGGAAAACTCCTCCGCGTGCGCTGACAAACAATAAAAAAAAATATACCTACCACATCTGTCATTTATATTACTTCAAGATAGATAGTATCAGTTCGACATCGAGAAAAACGTAGGAGAAGAGAGCGCAACATTTGTATCCTGCATGGATGACTCACTGAAAGATAATCTGTATGCTTTTTTTAATCGGAATTCGAACGATATAATTCTTCAAACATGAGGGTCTTTATTCGTTCAAGAAGTCTATGAATAAAATGACTAGAATGTCCGTGGGTAATTAAATCCGCCCAGTTTGATGAGACGTGTTTGTTACCGTCCATAGTACCGTCAAATTTAATATATCAAAGTCTTCATAAGTTAGTCATTAATTATGTGGTAGTTAAAGGCATCGACAGAACGATGATACGGATGTAAATTATATAAGCGCGCATATTCATATTCGAAAGATGTTTGATTATCGTTGCTTATGTATTAATACAAATTAATCATTATCCGAAATAAAAGCTATCAAAATTCAAGAATAACTTCGAGGCTTAGGCAAAGCAAAGGGAAAAGTTTAACGACAAGGTTACAAAAAAAATATCAAACCTGACGGAGTCGTAAATTCCCGGTGCAATAAATATAAACTTATTTATAATGGTGATACCACATAGTGGTTTCTGAATAAAATATCACACGAGCAATTATAATGATCTATTTCTAGTTCTCGCAGAGCTGCATTAATATTTAAAAAACCTATCAAAGTCATTCCCAAAGTTTATCAATTCTAACATTCACCACAGCTAATTTCTTTCCCCTAATTTTCTAACTATAATAAAATTAAATTGGGGAAAATATTCATAAATAACTTAATTTATATAAATGTTCAAAAATAATTATTATATTACTTATTTAATGTTTTCAGGATAATAAAATTATTAACTACGAAGTGATACATTTCACCAAAAACATATTCAAGATAAAAAAGAAAAATTATTCTCAATAATATTTCGAGATTAAATCCTCATGTATAACGATTGATAGAATAATTCGAGAATATCACGAGAATAATGTCCGTGTTAAACTTTTCCTGTATGAATGTAATTGTTCTAACTAAACTAATTATATGAAAGTCCCTAAGACCATGATAGAGTAATTTACACGAATAACAAAAGTGACAGAAATCGATCATGTTATAAAGTACGGTAAGAAATATGAGAATAGTCTTTAATCAACGAAATATGTATAGAAATACGTTGTAAAAAACAAACTTTAGATAATTTGAGATGAAGAAACAAAATTAGATGACAATATGAGCATAATATCAGATCTAGTGATAATGTATTTATGTACACTAGCATTAATTTTTATCCAGAATTAAAACTATTGCAACGGTCAATGAAAATCAAAGTAATTTATCCCTGAAAGATGCGTCGATGGTTTATCATTCGTCTAGCTGCGATCTTTCAATGAATTTATTGATACCAATTATCATATATTACTTTTTAATCTATTTTTTCAATCTGAATTACGGCTACAACGAGAGATTTTGGTAAAAACAGAAATACAGAGGAAATTATAACTTTGTTAAATATATTTTTGAGTTTACATATTAAACGAAGTGTTATAAGCAGGAAACCAATCCTTCAATTAGTCAAGAAAAATCTAAAACAATCTCTATACCTATTCGTTTCGAATCGAGTCTTATATTAAAGCAAGCGAATTATGTTATTCGACGTCTGATGATATGCGATAAGGGATAATATAGGTAAGCCGTTATAAGGAAAGTTTATAGGGACAAATGATGTTAAGTCTTATCACGATGAATGATTAAAGAAGGCGAATAATAATATGCAGCACGGTGAGATAGTCGACGACACTAAGGTGTGTAGCATGATAAATCCAGTCAACTTATTTCACGTAAGCAAGTCAGACGAGGTAAGTTTCGATCGTTTCGATCTATGCTTAATTATTTTAAAAACTGTAATAATCGAGGTTAAAATACCATCGTTCCGCTCAATTTACTCTTCATTGATGTTACGCACCATTGTTTAATCAACAACAATCAGTGTATATCACAATCTAAACGAGTCATCGTATGTATATAAAAATAGGTCCGCATCGACATTTTATCGCAAAGTCGATTAAATTAGGAAAAGCTTTTGTGCTACGTCGAAGATATTCACTCGTTCATTACTGTCAGTCGTGATTATCTGAAAGTGTTAATTTTCGATTAAAGGTTCCATTTCCCGCATCGTTTTATTGAAAGTCAAAACCAAGAATAGTTAATATTAAGGTATTCAGATAAGCGTATGAGCTATTCATCTTGGTCAGAAAAGTAGCCCAGTATTCGGCAGTAAAATCATCCGGGATGGTTAACGCTATGGCGCTAGGAATCTCAAACTCTAAATTATTATAGGGCGTTTGCAGTACGCGTCCAAGCGAGGTTGTGAAAAGGCTCGGATCCTTCTTTATTTCCGAAAACGTTAAAAACTTATCCAGGTCGAGAACGTTTCCATCGATGAGAAAATTTCTTTGGAGGTGATAGATCTCAAATGTTTCTTGATGAAAAATAGATGAAAAGTGAAAAACGGATGAAAGATTGAACACATCTTCGAAATCAAGGAGGTTGTAAATTTTCTGCTTCGTTAGAGTCGGCAATGTACCCAAAGACATTGTTTTGGAAAAAAATAATATACGCGAGCGCGAGAGGTTTAAAAGAATGCTCTCGATGTTCTTTACTATAGCGGCCTGTCGCTATTGAATTGGTTCAAAGCGTCGGTAATAAAGGAGTTCTCACGCGCGACGGGCCACTATTTATAAACCAAAATTTTTAAGATAAGATTTATTTGTTGAGATAAAAAAATTGTTAAATAAATTGTATAATTAAATTTGTTATTCATTTAAAACGAAAATTAATGACGAATAAAAGCAACTCCTAGCCTTAATGCTAGCCTTTTTAACAGAGGATATAATAAATACGAAAATTTACCAAATAATAAAAAATTTTCAAGAACTATAAATAAAAAAATATAAACAAGTCAAAATTATTATGAATTAAAATTAAAGGTTAAAAAAATTAGTAAAATGAAAAGAAAATATTCGTTATATACTAATATATAATAATATAATTATATATATATATATATATAATATAATTTAAATATTTTATGATGATTTATGGGAAAAAAACTTTTTTTCAAATAAATTTTTGGAAATTCAAATTTATTAATTTTCATCTTTAATTTTATCATAACAGTCAGAAATAATTGTTAGTCAAATAGTAAATTAATAAATTATTACGGAAATTGAGATCGTAAAGTGTTTGTCGTTGGTCAAAACAATTTAAGCTGACGAAACATTTGTCGGTGGAGCGATCCCGGTAATGATTCCTTTTCGCCGCCGATTCTCGTGGCATCATCATCAAATTTTCAACGATAAGCTTTTTACCGATACCCACTCGATTCCATATGCCTTTCAGCAGCCTTTTTCTGTTCTCGAAAGAAAGAACTTGGGCGTAGTCCCGAGGAGGAGGATTATTCGAATGCTCGTTTCTACTCTCATTGTTATCTATTTCGAAGAAGTCCGAGGTCGATAGTACTTTCTTAGTAGCGCGTTTATTCATTTTGTTATTTACATGGGTGCTGGAAATTTTAATAATCGACTCGTTACCGTTACCGAAGAAAAGGTTTTGAATTTCGTCTTCACCCAAGAATTTGGCAATTTTGAAACGAAGGATTTTCAAAAATGGAAAAAGGCATTCATCGTAAGAATATAACGAAATAACATCGAGAGCGTCGTCATCTTCAACTCCATCAGCCGAAGAAAACTCAACGTTGATTTTTGCGCTTAAAAGGTCTTCCTTCCTGATATTTTTTAATATCTTTTTCACAGTGGCAGATCCTCGCGCGAGCGAAAGTAAAGTTCTATAAGATATATTCCCGGGTTGAACAGATATTAACATCGTTATGTGGCCTCATTTAGTCCTATTTATTGTGGATAATGTGGCTCGCGTTGTTGAAGACAATTCTGACGAATGCTTGTACGAATGCTTTATATCCAACTTTATATTTATAGCGCTATTAAAATAATAGCTGAATTGAATATATAATTAATAGATTTATTAGTTTCGTGAAAAAATGCTAATCACGTATATATTATATATAATAATAAAACCATTTTTATTTAGAAAAATTTATTAAAATTAGTAATCACATTATTTTAAATCAAGAACTATGAAGCGACATCTTATGTTTCTCGGAAGGAGGAGTGAGCGCGAGTAAAAGATTCGGTTAAAACTGGTTGAGAGCTTATACACACCTTTTCCGTTCCCCGCGATTTATTAGTCAATAACTCAGCAGCAGCGAGCAGCACGCACTCACGCTGACGACGCACATTTTTTCATAGAGGGTCATAAAAAGGGGGCGGGGATAAAAATTTAATTACCTCGCGCAATGGTATAAAACAGATGCTTCCACCATCCTGATCATCAGTCTCGGTCGAGGTGACGCGAGAGGAGGTGCGATGGGAGAAAGCTTTCATCGGCCTTTTTCTAATCTATTTAAAGTAATAAGGTTTATTAACCTTTTTTTGTTTTTTTTATTATCGATATTCTTGTTTTTACCCCCCAGGGAAAACATTATGAATATGAATTAATAATATAAAAATATGATAATAATTAATAATAATAATAATAAATAATAAATAATAATAATATTAAATAATAATAAATATAGTAGATATTATTAGATAATTAAATATAAAGTGAATCGATGAGTATAAACAGTTAATCAGAATGAGCCTAGGGTGAAATAGAAAAAGGGGGAATTAGGAGAGTGTAAATTTTATGTGTCGAGGTGTGACACTCTTTTTCAAGAAATTACCTAAGGGACCTCAAAGCTTTTATAACATTTAGAGACCTCGATAAAGAGGAATTTGTGAAAGTTTCTAAATATATCACTACCACTTTCGATGTGTATATGAGAAAATAGTTCAAATTCATTAAAAATAAAGGTGAAAGAGTAATCTGCCATCCAGAAAATTAAAGTTATTTCAATAGGAAAGAAAATTTAAATTAGAGAAGGTAAAAATATACGCGCTGTCACTATAATAAATAACCAACTGAAAAGATGTCTGCATCATCTTAAAAATCAAAAAAAGTTCGATCGACAAGACAGAAAATCCAGAGCAATTTAAAAACTATATAAGAGACCCCTTAAAAAATTGACAGATTGCAGAATTGACAAATTCATATTAACCAAGGGAGGAGCAATGGCTCGAGTTAATTAAAAGATGCTGATGAATAAATCGACTTATATATATTCACTCAATATATTTACACCGCGTTTAAAGTGAGATACACGTAAGGTAGCAAACGTTATACGAAAGACTATTAGAAACGCACAAGAGGATAAAGAATACTGTCGTTAATGAATTATCAAATGATGTAAATATCGCAAAAAGGGGAAAAAAAAATTGACAGACAAAACATGATTTACCGTATGATGTTACTACAGACTAATAAAAAAAGAAGAAAATAAAATATAAATGTAGATATAAGCTGTAATGACATGAAGAAAGAATTAACTACAGTGATTGGGAAATATACCACGATTAATCGAGAAGATGTACGTAAAGTTTCTTTATCTGCGGAAATAAATGTGAGGGAGTATCATTCGACCAGAAATGAAAAACAATTTCTTAGAGAGGTGTTTAGGCACTAAGGATTATAATGGAGTAAGGTATAACTTGTATAAAAACTTCAAGAGAGTAGTAGTCGAATTCCCAATTTAAAGGAGAAGAAGTTATACAAGAAGTCTCGCTTTAATACATATAACTACCACAGAGACTAGAATTAGCTTTTTATTATTTCAATACACCTGACTCTTAAGCAAAGATATTTGAAGTAGCTATACATAGAATCTGGATACTTCGTTCTTACCAGAGAACTCGAACTTAGAAATAGATGTGGACTTTATTATAGAGAGAACGATGACTATAATTTCAATAAATGTAATTCTCAACACGGCGTATATGAGAAAAATAATGTCAAACGATTTCGAAGGATATTGTGAAAGAAGTTAGATAAGCACCAAAATACGAAAGAAACGACTTTCCGACTAGAAATAACTCGCTTAAATTGTCTGCTTCAGGAACACACTAAGGTAAGCTTCACAAAAGGGAGAAAGGTAGGAGATTGAAGAAGTACATATTGAATATTATGTGATAATAAAAACTCCAAGAGGTGAAATATTCATTTACGTCAATCGCGGGTGACCTTCACTCACTGGCCTACTCTAAGTCACGCATAAATTAAGTATATATAATATATAAGGTATGTAATTAGTGATAGAATAGAATAAGTATGTAGGGGTTTAGGTAGTGTTAGTAGATATAGTAATTATATATAGTAGGTAAGATAGAATTGATAATATTATTATATATTAATAGGGTATATGGTGATAAAATATGGAATGATATAGATTATAATTTATAGAATTTCGACGTTTCTTCATAAATGTCAGTTAGGTGATGGAACTGTAAATCGGCATTATATGCAGGTTTTTAAAGCATAGGCCTCGTTCGTGTAATGAAGGATTGGATGCAAGACTTAAACAACCACTATATAGAAGGTGTGAACTGATTCAACTTATAATGAAACGTAAAATCTAATCATCAGAAGGATATCTAATAACAGAGATGCTTAAATAAAGAAAAAATACTTTTATGAGCTCCACAAATTTTGAGCTGTCAGAATTCCAATAATTGACCATGCTCAAATTTTCCTCATTATTCGAAATAATTAGATATAGTCGATAGCCTATTAGAAAAACCAAGTTTAATTTCTGCAATGAAAGTTCTTTTGATTTAAGCAATTTATTTTAATATTACATCGCAATTAACAAATAAATTTATTTCATGCACGCGCGAGATTAACATCATTACACAAAACAACTGTAGTTTTCTTATTTTTTGCTCTAGGCGAAAAAATTTTCATGTTCTTGATTTTGCAAAATAAATGTACCCTTATAATTTGATGTAGTTCGCACGACTACACTATCTCAATGATTAATTTAAGAAATTATTGTGCTCACATGCCCCTCTCCGCAAATAAAATCAATTTATATTTCCAAACTAAAATTGAAGAAAACATAAATTCACATGGTAGAAAGAAATATCAGTAGAATAGTTATGGATGAAGATATATTTGAAAATTAACCGATTAACTCGACCGGAATAAAGAGCCATATTTAATTCAAAAAAACGTTCTGCCGAGAACAGAAATCAAATATATTCAATAAAAATGCTACATAATCGTGTATAAAATTTACGCCAACTAATGTTTTATCTTGTAACTGTCTAATTAATATAATTTTTATTATTAATTATTAATCTGCTTTAAAAATTTAATCAAATGGATATTTAAATAAAATAAATAATATGTTTTAAAAAATATATAATTTATTTTACCACCTTGTCTCGCAAACTCGCCTTCGAAGTTCTGAGCTTAAAAAAAAGCAGTTAAATGAAATGTCTCTCGTTAAACGAAAATACCACCTTCCGGAGTGAATATTAAGTTACCATTATAAAAGACATTCGCAAAAACTGGAAACATTGGCAAGAGAGCAAACACATTTCAGATCCTCACCCTCTGCGGAATAAAAATAAGATAATCGCTTGATAAAGAAAAAAAAATTTTAAATCTACTACATAAAAAAAAAAAAGCTAAAACTGACAAAAATTGAACTACTCATCGTCTTACGGTGAATTACACCATCGCATATCAACATTACAGATCGATTGGCGTTAATCGGACTTTCTCTGCAGAAAAGCACTCTCAACAATACCTTAATGAAGTTTTTTGTTATGCCATTTAGGCCCCTTACTGCACTCACCTAAGTATCAATAAGATTATAATCCTCTTCCTATTTAATTTAACCCCAATCAGCTTTTAATTTAGCATTGTCCCATAACAAATTTCCCTAATTATTCTGTCTTGCCTAGCTGCAAGATCTTCTTCTTCATTCTCTTCTTCTTTTTTCTTCATTGCGTCTTGACTATACGAAAAGAACATCGTAATTTATCGATTTATCGAGAGCAATCACCTCTTTTTTAAAAAAAATTAATATAATCAATTAATATATCCATTAGCATTTTCCATATTTGCCTACCGGCAAGAATGACTCAGTAAAAAGTTTCTCTAATAATGTTACTATTTGTCTCTTAAATATTATTCCTCGCGCAAGCGATTAATTTAAAACCCATAAAGAATTTAATATAAATATATAAAAAAAATTAACATATATAATATTAAATCATTAATATAATGAATAGATAAATTGCCTATTTAAAGAGGAAAACATCCTTCTTCGATTCTTATCCTAAGGTATAAAAGTAATAAATTACAAAAAATAGTCGTAAATACTTCGAGTTAATGCATTCAATAAAAAAATATCGAATAATATAAAAATCAACATGAACGAAGGATGAGCGATTAAAATGGAATTTAAAATCGAATATGAAACAAATTTTTCTGCCAACCAAGAATAAGCAACGAGAGTTTACATTCTCTCGTGAAAATTTTGGGAATGTCCGAAGAAGCCCGAAAAAAGACCGTAACGTATCTTAAAACGAAATGCGTAGAAGGAAATGGTCGAGTAAACTTCCGAAATCTGCTCGTGGGCAATTCGTTTTATTTTTTCGACGAAAATTACGCAGTTGAAGATTATTTGGTCGCGATTAAAAACGTTTTAAAGGAAGAATCTGACGAAACCGTGACGTCCGTAGAGCTGCCGATTCTTCGCTATTCGGAGTCCAAAACCTCGGCGTACATTTTAATCTTCGAACGCCTAAAAATCGGCTACCCGAAGTTGAAATCGGTAACGATAATCATCGAAGACTATCAATACGCAAACCTGATTTTTTCCGTTTCTATCAACGTTTGTTTCCCGAAAATAGAGCGCTTAAAAATTCTTAAAGATGACTTAACCAACACTCGTGATCAAAGCGAGTTTTATCCCTTCGTCGAAAGCGTTATGGACATCAACGATATCGCCGCCCGCTTTCCTAACGTCCAAAAATTGGATTTGGAAGGATTGAACGTAATGTTCGAAAATTCGAGGAAGCCGTTGAGATTTCCACCCCTCCACAGCAAATTCTCGAAGGTAAAAGATCTGGCAATACGGTTTACCGATAAGAAATCCTTCGAAAAACTTTTAGAAGTAACGCCCAGCCTGGAAACTCTCCGATTAACATTTTTTGACGCGGATTTTTCCATTCTGCGCAGTAAGAATTTACGTTTCTTGGAGTCGTCGGAGATGAAACACTTGATAATCTCCGTTATTTATCGAGACCCCTCGGCCGCCGCCGCGATCGAAAAACCCGTTATTCAAAAAATGAAGAACGCGTTTCAAGAAAGCACGAAAGATTTTGACCGCACGGCGATTTCGTTATTTAGAAATCTTCAAACCTTTTCGCTCGTGGCTCGAAAGCATCAAAAAGAGGAGGCGCTCCAATTATCCTTCACGAGGGTATCGGGAAATGAAAGAGGAATAATAGAAAAACAAGAAGAAGGGGGTGATGGATGCCTCGTCGCCTTTAATTTTGACGAGTTAATGCGTCGACGCGAGAACTTCGAAACGAGCGAGATCATAGACGATATCGTGGGGGGTTCAAAAAACGAAAAAGGTTTCAAATTTGAAGTAAGTGGTTTTGACTGCAAAATGATGGATTCTATTTTGAGTTTTTTTCATTACTGGAATTGGTTAAAAGGAATTTGAAAATCGTAAAAGTAATAATAATAATAATAATGTATCGACGGGCTGCGCTAAAGATATCCTCTTTTTTTAAGCCTCTAATATTATTAAAATTTCAATATGTCGTTCGGAAACTCGTATACCTGTTTGCTTTTTTTTATTTTTATTTAAATATGTCGTGTATGGGATTTTTGAAATAAAAAACTTTGCTCGTTAAACGTTTTTAATTAACCTCAGAAAAAGTGTTTTTCTAAAAAAAAAACTTTATTATTTAGTTATAAATAGATTGAAAATAAAAATTATTCGTTTTTTTACCATTAAAAGAAAAACTTTTATTTCGCTTCCGATCCCAATAATTTTTTTGATTTATAACTGTAAAAAAATAGAATTTTATCCACCGGATTTCGTATATTTTTTAAAATACTGAGATTGCATTGGCTAACGAGAATATCACAAAAATCTTCAAAATGATAATTTGTGCTTGAAAATATCTCTAGCATACAATTAAGCACGAAGGCTTCTCCGACGTTCCCAAATTTTAAGAGTTGATCGAACACGTTGCTTTTTTTCTCGGCCGTATACAGCTTTCTTTTGAATTTTTTTGCGAGAATGCAATTTCTAGTCGTTGGGATCAGCCACACTACCGGCACTATGAAGAAAGAGTAAAGGAAGGTTAGCGTTATTAAAATTATCAACCAATACCAAATGAGCAAAAACATTTTTTCGTAAAGCTCCATTAACGTTAAATGGCACCCAAATTCTTCTTCCCTGCCGTCCATTAAGAGAAAAGAGTTTGCAAACATGGTACACTTCACGAAAGGGGGAAACGCTTTTGACATCGGATCGGTGAATTTACGCGCCTGTTTGATATAAGGAAACGCGTCGTAACCGTAATTCCAGAACCTCCCCTGCAGGGCAAAATTCAGGAAAAAGAAATAAAACGCATCCGAGCATAGACAAACGGCTACGGAAATTAGGTAGTTATAGAACAAATGCGAATATCCGTTCCAATTTATCAGAAATGATTTCACGCACTCCGCGCAACGTTCTTCGTCGACGTATAAGAAGTCTTTAGTTGACCATTTCTCGATCCCATCATCGTTGTCGTCGTCGTCCTCTCCTCCCCCATCCTCTATCTTATACTTCACTTCCCCGGTTGTTGCTGTTGCTGTTACTGTTGCTGCTGATGCTGATGCTGATTCCCATTTCTTCTTTATATTTACGACGTTACTACTACTGACAAAGATTTCTTTCTTTTCGGGTATAGGCGAAAATACGAGTTTCCTCAATTTAGCTTTCGTTTGGCAATTGAGGAAACTCGTATTTTCGCCTATACCCGAAAAGAAAGAAATCTTTGTCAGTAGTAGTAACGTCGTAAATATAAAGAAGAAATGGGAATCAGCATCAGCATCAGCATAGAAATTAAACGATGGTTGCAAAATTCTTATAGTCTCTTTTCGCAAGAAAGGAGAGACGACGACGACAACGATGATGGGATCGAGAAATGGTCAACTAAAGACTTCTTATACGTCGACGAAGAACGTTGCGCGGAGTGCGTGAAATCATTTCTGATAAATTGGAACGGATATTCGCATTTGTTCTATAACTACCTAATTTCCGTAGCCGTTTGTCTATGCTCGGATGCGTTTTATTTCTTTTTCCTGAATTTTGCCCTGCAGGGGAGGTTCTGGAATTACGGTTACGACGCGTTTCCTTATATCAAACAGGCGCGCAGATCCCCCGATCCGATGTCAAAAGCGTTCCCCCCATTCGTGAAGTGTTCCATGTTCGCGAACTCTTTCGTTTTAATGAGCGGGAGAGAAGAGGAATTCGGGTGCCATTTACCGCTAATGGAACTGCACGACTTCCCCGGTTGTTGCTGTTGCTGTTACTGTTGCTGCTGATGCTGATGCTGATTCCCATTTCTTCTTTATATTTACGACGTTACTACTACTGACAAAGATTTCTTTCTTTTCGGGTATAGGCGAAAATACGAGTTTCCTCCTCAAAAGAGCCAAACGAAAGCTAAATTGAGGAAACTCGTATTTTCGCCTATACCCGAAAAGAAAGAAATCTTTGTCAGTAGTAGTAACGTCGTAAATATAAAGAAGAAATGGGAATCAGCATCAGCATCAGCAGCAACAGTAACAGCAACAGCAACAACCGGGGAAGTGAAGTATAAGATAGAGGATGGGGGAGGAGAGGACGACGACGACAACGATGATGGGATCGAGAAATGGTCAACTAAAGACTTCTTATACGTCGACGAAGAACGTTGCGCGGAGTGCGTGAAATCATTTCTGATAAATTGGAACGGATATTCGCATTTGTTCTATAACTACCTAATTTCCGTAGCCGTTTGTCTATGCTCGGATGCGTTTTATTTCTTTTTCCTGAATTTTGCCCTACAGGGAAGGTTCTGGAATTACGGTTACGACGCGTTTCCTTATATCAAACAGGCGCGTAAATTCACCGATCCGATGTCAAAAGCGTTCCCCCCATTCGTGAAGTGTACTATGTTCGAAAACTCTTTTCTTTTAATGGAT
>JABUQX010073948.1:0-30000 GCA_015478945.1 Trachelipus rathkii | reverse complement strand
TATTGTGATACTCTATACAGTATCGATAACAGCTAGTACATGCACTTTATAATATATATATATATATATATGAGGTAAAAAGGAATGGTTTGAGGTAAAAACTGGAGTAAGGCTGGGTAGTGTGTTGTCGCCGATACTGTTTATAGCGTATTTAGACACAGTCATAAGAGGTGTAAGGGAGAGTTTAGAGTAGATTGACGGAGACATCATGGTATACGCAGATGATTTGTCGTGGAGATGGTGAGAGGTTGAGGCAATGGTGCTGTGTTTCGCAGAAAAATTGGAGAAAAGGGACTACAAATGAACATTGAGAAAAACAGAAAATTAATGATAGAATAAGTTAGGAGGAGGAGGAGTGAGGAGAGGAGCTGAAAGCCTTGGGAGGTAGGACGGGGTAGAGAGATTAAAAATTTGGACATATATAAATATATCTAGGAAGCACTTTGAAGAGAAGGGGGTGTGCAAAAGGAAATTACGAGTAGGATTGAGCAGTATGCAGGACTGTAAGAGCAAGTATACCCAATCTTGAAAGATAAATATATGAACAAAGAGGTGAAGAGAGCAATATACGAGGGAGTGTTGACACGTATACTGTTGTATGGGGCAGAGACATGGAGCATGACAGGTAGAGAGGAGAGTAGAATTCAGACAGCGGAGATGAATGGGTTGAGGACGGTGATTGGAAAGAAGAGGAGAGACAGAGTGAGAAAACGAGACAGTGAGGGAGAGGGTGGGTGTGAAACCCATGATGAATAAAGTGGAAGCAGCCGGACTAAGTGGTGGGGACACCTGAGAGGATGCGGGAGAGAGAGTTGCCAGTAGGAGGAAGGAGGAGTTGGAGGTGGAGGTGGAGACTGGTGGAGTGTTGCTGAGAGGAAGAACCGCGGAAGAGATGGAGAGAAACAGTGGAGGATTCATTAAGGAGGAGACACCGGATGCCTGCAATGAATGAGCTGATGGCGGATGGGATCCTGATGGATAGAACAGGATGGAAGCGGAGGTTGGCCCCACTGACAGGCTCGTGAGCCTGGCTGGGAGAGATGTAAGAGTAACTATATATAACTATATATATATATATTATATATATATATATTATATATTTATATATATATTTATATAATATATATAATATTATATTATTATATATTATATATAATTATTATATTATATTAATATATATATATTTATGATATATATATATATATATATATATATATAGTATATATATATATATAATTATATATTATATATATATATATAGTTCAAGTGTAGTTTGTTTAAAACTAAAGGCTTTTAATAATGTTAAAGATTAAGGATATATATCTTAATTTTTTAGTTTTTTTGGTCAGATATGGCATGAATTTAAAATTTCGTTTACCAATTTCATTTATCTATTTCTGTTTTGCATTTTTAAAGCAAGATTTATCAAAAGTGTATTTTTGTTAGGGGTTAGTCATTTGGATATCAAACCCTTTTAAAGTTTTTTATTCAAAATAATTAGTTTCGTCAATTTAGTAAATGGTGTAATATAAGCCTATTCATATTATTATATACTATTAAGTTATAATGTTAGGTTATTAGTTTGACTTAATATTTTCACTACAACAAAAAAAAATATTTAAAATAATTTTTTCACACTTTTTGTATGATTTGGTTTCTTAACTTTATTATATTTCCGGATATTTTCTCCTATTTTCAATTTCTTTATTTTTCAAAACTACTTTTTTAAAAATATAGGTCTCCGCCGGGGAAAGCCGGAGACTAGTGGTCTCCGGCCGGAGCGGAGATCTTTAATAAGGCCGGAACTCCGGCCAAGGCCAAGCCAGAGCCGGAGATCCGGTGCATCCTAATATATATATATTAATATATATAATATATATATTATATATATATATATATATATATATATTTTATATATATATAATATTAAAAAAAAAACAATATATATAAAACCATTATTCTCAACAAACGACTCGTTTTAACTCCACAAACTCTCATTCCTTTAGTGTGGAAAGTTTTCTCCCGAAAATATCTCGTGAACTCCACTATTCTAATCTTAAGATATGACCAAGATTTATGATATTAACTGATACGAATCGTGTCTTTTTAGTAGAACCAATTCAAGTTAGGTAATCATATAAGTCCTTCAACCAATTGATGTTGGTTTTCAAAGTACAGTGAAAGGACTTCCAAAAAACTTGAGAACTGACACAAGCACTACCCAGACTTTTCAACAGCGAAAGGGGAAGATCATACCGATAACCGTCTTTTTACACTTGCAGAGTATCAAACCACATTGGCAAATAGCAAAAGACGGTGCCCTTGTCCAGACATGATGTTCGTACATCATGCTCCGTATATCCATCCTTCGCGTCAGCATCTTTCTGCTGGATCTATATTGAAACTTTGCAATCTCTTTCTTCTTTCTCCATCTATTTGGATACAGCTTTTACAATTCCTATTAACAAAACCTGGAAAAGATCCTTAGTTTGGCAGGACAACCAAAGACCATTTCGCTGACCCTGTCCATTCCTCGTAAAATTAATGGGGAAAATGAGTTTCAGGCCGCTTACTCGCCGTTCTGGAAGAGCCGTCAAGCTTTCTTCAAATTCCAATTTGAGTTCCGCAAAAAATCGCTCCACGCGGATCCTTGGTAAAACTAGACCTAACAGACTCCCAACTGATGGGATGGTTTCTTGGTGTCCTTTTTGGACCTGAAAATATCTTACGACAAAAGATGAGAGAGAGACACTGGGATTCTCCATATAAACTCCATTCGCTCGGTTTTACGCGGACAATCCTCTTTTCGATCAAAAAGCCTCTCTGAAAACAAGACCCTTCTATCCAATGTTCGGTGACGCATTCCTAAAATCAGTTACGCATTTTACTACTGCGCCATTGGGGTTCGCGAAGGGATAGATATTCTAATGTGATAACTAAACAACCTCATTTGCTCTACGACATATTAAATGAAATACCCTTCGTTATTCTTATCCAGGGAACTGTCATTTTTCTCTACATGCTAAGCAATGGACCTTTGCAAACCAAAACATGCCGTAACAAAGCCCCGATTTTGCCAAGGCTGCCTTTTCAACATCAGACCAAGCAAAACCAATTAAATACACACCAGAAAAAATAACATATAGAAAACCGCGAACTCACTGCGCTACCACTCATCTATCTCTCCACCAAAACCCCAGCTCTCTCCACAGTGCTTTAAGTAAAAAAAGAACAAAAAGAAACTTACCACATTCTTACACGCGAACCACACCATCTCAACACGGAATATAGCCTAATCATCGATTCTCTTCCTAATGGTCAAATCACGGACATCATTACGATAGAATGACACACCACCACATAAACTCTCTCAACAAAATAAACACCTGAAAAACAAAATTTGTTCTACGCGACAGCTCTGACCCTAATTACATCCATCTACGCAATACCTATTACGGGGATGCTTATCGCAATCCTTTTACGCCTCTACATCGCCCAATCCGATCGACTGACTATGGCATGAATGCAGAGTATGACGGACCAGACCTCACCAAACACTCAACATAAATAAACTATTAGATCCCATTCCAAAAATCGCACGGCCGATTACGAATCTACCACTGGAGCCACTTACACGATTCGTACCCCCGGGGAACCTTGAAGTTGAAGCCAACGTGACTCCACTCTCTACTATTCTTCGAAAGAGAAATTGGATTATGGCATCGACAACGACTTATCTTCGATATTATAAGAAAAACCAAAACCCCAAAACTACTGATGCTCTGACACACAGATCTGGCGCGATACCCTCAGATCCCAATTACTGGCCATTTGCAAACACGGTTCATACATCCTAAATTTCCTTAAAACATCCCCTTGCAAAAGGTGCTGGCCTTTCTCTAGAAACGAAATGCAAGCAGCCACCAATTGATTGCGTCCCTCTGACCTCTTTTCCCGCTGCCTGTTAAAAGCATTCATTCCTGTCTCATCCGCAGTCCATGCATAATTACTCCAGCTCTCGAATATATAACTTGACGGCTGCTAAAAAAACAACCGCGGAAAAACAGTGTGGGCGGTCATCTGCTGTCTTTTCCTGGGACACACGCAAACAATTTACACATACATCCACTCATGCCTCAAATAAATACTGGACAGAAATTAATGAGCACAAAATGATTGCCCTTTCTCGAAATTCATAATCCTTAACCAAGATCACTCTGGTAAGTCCTATTGCAGATTCCCGTTCATAAGCGACGCTCACAAGCACGCTTAAACACACCTATTATTATCTAAAAAAAAAAAAAAACAATCCAATGGTATATGCTATGAAAATAACTACAAAACAAATTTATTCGGCTGCTCCAACCCGGAAGCAAAACACATATATTTTATGTGGACTCCTCTCTGTAGGGGTAACTTGGCGATGAAATCGCCGAACAGAAGAAAGCAAATGAGAGACCCATAACCTCTTTTGGAGATAAATAGTCCAAGGATAAAAAATAATCACTCTCCAAGTGAGTCAAAGGCTAACTCAACATCAAAAGCACAAAACTTATCCTGCTCTTCGACAAGGTTTTCAAATCATTGATATAGAGAAAAAGCAGAGATATGAATTCATCGTGCCAACCCCCCACGTCCACTCAATTAAGCCATTCAACCAACCAACCACACACGCACGCACACATATACCACTCACACAACACACGACTACGTGACACTTCCACGCCTCCGTATTGGCCACACTAATATTCACCTCAACAGTCACCTAAGCACGGAACCCCCACAGCAAAGTGCCGTTGCACCACGAATCTGTTCGCCATTTATTCATTGAATTGTTCCCCGCTAGAACCCCTATCGCTGATACATCACTTTTCCTAACTTTCACGGTCCATGCAGTAAACTGGAGATTCACTTCTTTAAAGAAGCATGAGTGGGGCCATCAACACTCCACACATACCTAAACAACTATAAAAGCACTAGTAAACAATCTCGACACTCATTGCAAAGTTACAATTTATCTATTAACTCCAGGACATATCACTTTATATTACTCACACAAATCACTTTTCACTTCGGTCTCCCAAAAAACGATCGAAATTACACCAAGACACAAATAACCCCAAATAAAAGACACTAATACAGATTAACCAAACGACATAAATCCATTCACATTCTGAAAAGATAAAAATCCCTATCTTGTCCAAATCTTCACACTTTAGCCAGTAACCTCATTTCTCTGTATCTTCAGAGGAAATATTTTATAACATTTGTGATTTTTGTTATGTAATCTTAGGGCATTATATTATAATACACTAGCTCATAATTTTAATTTACTATAAAATTCAAACAATATTTTATTATATGGACTGAAACTGAATATTTTCATTACTCATCACAATCATTCTTTTGACACGTTGACAGCAATAATATTCTTGGACAGGGGCCCTCCCATGCTGATTTTTTTCAGCCCAGTATGACCGCTTCTCTGTGAGCCGAGGTGGGTCCTGTACACTGACTAAAAAAAAAAAAAAAAAAAAAAAAAAAAAAAAAAAAAAAAAAAAAAAAAAAAAAAAAAAATTATATAAAATAATATAATAATATATAAAAAATAAAAAATTAAACTATATATGTTAATAATAACTAATAATAATAAACTATATAATAAGTAAAATAACATATATAAATATTTAAAAAACATAAATAAAAATATAATTTTATAATTATATATATATATAATATATATATAAAAATATATTATATTAAAAAATATATCATAAAATATATAAACAAAATAAAAACATCATTAAGAATAATAAATAGCTCACTCAAATACACATATAAACTATAAAATAGATAATAAAAATAGTAAATATATTAAATATATATATTATTAGTTGATGGACCGGATGTCAAAAGTTGACTGTTTGAAATATTGGTAGAAAGAATACAATGTAAATTAAAAAAATATTTTATATATATATATATATTATATATATATATATAATATATAATAATATATATTTATATATATAAAAAAATTTAACTTAACGTAATAAAATATATATATAACGAGAAATTTAATTATATAACTACATATATATAAATATACTATATATATATTAAATAAAAATATATTATAAAGAAGACGACAAATATAAATAAGATAAATATATATATATAATAGTATATATATACCAGTGGCGTAGTCCAGGATTTTTTTCGGGGGGGCTTTCAAACAAAAATCGTTATCCACAAAAGTCTATCTGTTTTATCTAAAATAATATATTAATCAATTAAACATAAAATTATAAATAAACTACTAATATAAATATTTACAAACATAATGTATATAAGAATCATTACAGAAGAAGAAAAAATATATATTAATAAATAAAAAGAATAAAAAAAATAAAAATAATAAAAAAATAAATAATAAATATAAATTAATAAAATAAAATTTAAATAAAATAATAATAATAAAAATAATAATAAAAGGAATAACTCAATAATGATAAAAATAATAAAATACTATATATTAATAATAATAATAATTAATTTAGCAATTAATATATTATGTTATAAAACAGAATATTGAAATAATTTTAAAAAAGAACCTTAGTGGTCTATAACAAAATTATACGGATGGGGGCCACACATGCCCACTGCCCTCTCTCTATCACACCACACATACCCCTAGAAGCCAAAATCACTCTCTCACTCTAAATAATAAACTAATAATATAAAAACAATAAACAAAAAAAAACAAAACTAAAATAAACAAATCAATACATCACGGATAAAAACACCAAACAACCTAAATAATAAAATAATTAAAAAACAATATATAAATATAAATACTCATTATGAAATAAATACCTCTAAAATAAATCTAATTTTATATAAATACTAAAAAAAATCATAAATACTAAAAAAACATAAGATCTTACGATTTTGATTCATTGATGATTTTTCCATTCTGCACATGATATTATATATATAGTAAATCAACCAAAATATATAACTACTAAATATAATAATATAATAAAATAAAAAATAATATTAATTATACATAATAAAACATAAATAAAAAAAATAAAAATACTTAATATGAATCTGGTTTTAAAACTCTAAATATAAAAAAACATAATATAAAACATAATTAAAAATAACAATTTAAAATAAAATAACTTATAATAATTCATATAGCAACTATTAACTCCAAATGTATAGAAAACAACCTCATTTTTCAAACACCACGAGATAGCGGAATGTGCGTATAAGTTGAAGGATTGCGGAACTGGCGGAATGTCAATTTAAGATACGGATCTATCCCAAAATGCCCGAGAATAGCGTGCGGAAAATATACACATGGCCTCACACATAAAAAAATAAATAATATATAATAAAACAACTTAAAAACACCAACCCCCACACAAAACCAAACCACCCCAAACCTACAGACCACACCCACAAACCCAACTCAAAACCAAATATAAACCCCACTATACAATAACCACAAAAGAACAACAACTAAACCACACTAAAAATAATATAAAATATATATAATAAAGTAAATATATAATAAAACTATATAATAATAATATTTATATAATTAGATAAATAATTATCACCCCACATTCTACTCACCCGAAACGTCCTAGGAATGATAGTAATCATGCCGTGGAAACAGAAAAGTAGTAAACAGAATTAATGATCGCAGTCCACAAAAGAAAGCCCAAGCAATTACACACCACCACCTTTTATCCCATTATAAAGTGAGAGGCACCAATTAAGCTCAGATATTCACCACCTATGAGCATTCACGGAACTGCGACGGGACCACTCCAATAAAGCGCATCATCGCTTCAACTAGGGGTCTTCATCTCTTTTGGCCATGGTGGACCAACCATTCCCCCTCACAAAACCCCAGCACCACATTCACTACATTTATGAACCCTTCTTCTCGCACTCTGACCAAAGTCACTCTTCTTGTACCTCCAAAGGTTATCCTTTATAATAACACACAAAATCCCACTATTATACACACTTCACCGCGTCATCCAACAAGGACTCGAATTCCAGCACCAACTCACCACACACAACACACACTATTACATCACTCGACTCTCACCAAACACCACACGACTATAATCCACTCTCCATTCTCACAATCGACACATAGCCACTACACACTAATCAACTCTTCATATTAATTCATCCTACATTTACCCCTTTCTCACACCAAACAACTACTCTCATGTAACATACATCTATACATTTTTCAATTCCTTCGCAAAACCATACCACCCCATAACCAGAACTATTACATCTGAAACCCACATAATATACTTTAGACTCATAACCCTCTCTCTTCACACACGAACAACTAGTAACTCCCAAATAAACTATATTACAACTATCTTGATTAATAAATATAACAAAATATATATATATATACAAAAATATACCAAATATACTATATATATATATAAACCAATAATATATATATACAAAAATATATATACCTCAAAATAAATTGTATTATAAGCTACTAAAAAAGTACACAGGATAAAAAACTCAAAGACATTATTAAACAAACATAAATAATATCAAATAACATTAACATATGTAAAATTATTAAAAAAAATACTCTCATGTAAGACAAAGACGTACTCAAGACATAGTCCCTCTATCATCAATTAAAAATATAATAGCACACAGACCACGCTTAAAATGAAATATAAACTCTACTACTACTACTCTACTACATCCAACGTTATCCCTATATTATCCAAAAAATATATCCCATAAAATTTAAAACCCAGACACTTGTATCCAGCTACTCACCATTCTCAAAATAACCTCAAACAAAAGGAAATGTCCTCATAACAACAAACTAAATCTCCATCATATGGCCGCCATACTTATACAACCCTCCTTTACACAACAACACTTGCCAAATCTCTCTACCATCACCTCATATAATAACTCTCTTCAGATTTGGCCACACAAAACCAAATCATCGCTAATAATAGGTAGGGCACCCTTCACTTTCTTCCATTCTCCCATCATTTTAACACCATCCCCTGCCAACCCCACCTCTAATTCTTTCGTCACGCAATCCATATGCAAATTGAATAACCAAGGAGACATAACAAATCCCTGCCTCACTCTGCTATTAATATTAAGCCAATCACTTTCGACTTCATTTATTCTTACACACGCTTCACTATCGTCATACATACTTTTGATTCCTTTCAAAAACCTACCACCAACACCATATATCACTAACACCTGCAATAGAACTTCCCTACTAATCCTATCATATACTTGTTGCAAATCCATAAAACCTAAATACAATTTATTCTTCTTCTCTCTCTTTTTGTTTCAATGTAAAGAATTTCGATACACCACTATACACAAAAAATCTACCACTTACTAAACGCACCTTGTTCTTATACACCAATCAGTCCTTCAGTCACTCGACCCACTCTTTCGAAGAAAATACCAGCATATATTTTCCCTACAACACTCAATAAACTAGTTTCCCTATAATTCTGACAGTTACCCTTATCCCCCTATACCCTTATATAAGGGTACTATTACTGCTTTACTCCAATCCCTCGGAACTATATCCTCTAATAAAACGCACAACTTTGTTACACAACTTGCAACACACAATCCAATCATCACCAATTATCTCCTCCGTTTATGCTTCACTTTCACCAGTAATTTCATCTTATACCTAGAAGATTACCATTCTTCAAACCTCCTCAAACTTACTAAATGAACCTGATTCCCCTAAAATACCATTCCTTCTGACAACCATTAAAACCCAGACAACAAACAATTATCACTATTCACTCTTCATTACTGCCATATATATATCAGATTTCAGAAGTGTTCCCTTCACACTCCCCTCACATCACATTTCATCATTACGAAAGCACCATCCATATTCATTATTCTAAGCAGATTCCCTTTATTCTCATTACTTAACCTTTCACGTACTTCCTTAATTCCCATTGTAAGTCCCCATTCATCCTCCTTCAAAACTGATTATTCATTTATACCTCTTTTTTCTATCCTATGTATTGACATCATTTAAGTATTCCTTATTTTACCCCTAAATATAAAATTCTTTCCTTTGTAATGCACAACTTTATTAATAAATCCGTATTTATCCTCACTAACATAATATATATTTCCAAACCATTCTTATACTTTTGAACCAACATCCCATTGGGTTATTAATATGAGAACATTTCAAACCCACGCTTTTTTATATTCTAAATTACCTCATACACCACCCGCTATACAATACACTTCTTCACTCTCACACTACTAACCTGTCTAACATTCTTAAATCCACCTACTTTCCGCATTCAATCCACATACTTCTTTATTGCACTACTACAACTGCTTCCACTTCATTGCTTTCTCACAAGATATGTCAGTTATCAACTTCATCAACATTCAACTGATATCTATTGCAGCGCTCTATAAAATACTAAATCACTTACTTATCCTATTGTTCATATAACCATCTCATTCTTAATTCTAATCCACTTCCTTCCTATATAATTTTATCTTCATCTATTCACAAGCCACCACAACTAAAACTTAATTTACATAATAAACAACATAATGATCACGATTAAATCCCTTCCTAAACCCCTCAATGATTTTAACATCCAACACAAACTTCAACTACTCTTTCTTCACCAAACACAAAATCAATCATTAAATTTTCACTTACACATACCAATCATTTACCTACTAGCAACCTGAGTAAAATAATTAATTATGAAAATACTTTTGTTAAAAGAGAAAGATAATTACTTACACCACACACCATCTCATCATATCACACAAGAAAAAACAAACACTATCCTATATTCTCATTTTCTCATGAAAACCACCAAAGCACCAACTGGTAATATACCCAATCCATACTATTTTTGATAACTACCCTAACTCAGACCCATCACACCAACAACATCATTACAGATATATATCTCAGAAAATCACCTCTTCAAAAAATTAACCTGACAGAATGGACCACTATCGCTCACACCAAACAGCACACACACAGCACACTTCGACCTTTCTCCAACTTTGAATTTAACAAGCATCTCTACTATCCCACACCAACAACAAACCTCCTACATTAACTCCGTCACACACGCTCCACTCACTCGAGTTCTCCACCACTTCCCTCCCCTCTGCTCCCCCCCCCTCTCTCATCCTTCCTTCTTCCAAACGGCACAATAAAATCTTAATACACATAAACCACTTCATATATTGACCATTTCCTCACAATAATCTATGTATCCAGTAGACAATACAAAAAATTATTGCACACAATATTCTAAGTAAACATAAAACAATCACCCTAACATAAAATAATACTCTTATCACAAAAAAACAACTATACATAATCTGAAAATTCACAAATGTACCCATTCCAGCATCTAAAATAACAAATAATTCCTAGTAAAGCTCTGAAAAGGGTAACGCCATTACGGAGATGTGACCTTTCGAGGCAATGCACTCGAATCCTGGCAAAACACGACTCCAGTCTGCCAGTGGGCAGCCAAAGCATCACCACTCACCGCTGCCCCTTTCAGTCCACCTTTCCGACACGCAGTATTCCGCATGCTTGCGGCATTCTTTTTCTCCCACCACATTAGGGATTATAAGGGATAGGGAATGTCACTATGTTAAGATGGTTGTTCAAAGAAGTTGGGAGTGTAAAAAAAAAAAAAAAAAAAAAAAAAAAAGTGAATGTGTATGTGTATAATGATAATAGTGGATAAAAAGAATGAATGCAATGTAAGAATGTACTGGAGGAAATGGAGTTGTGGAATATGATAACGCAGAAAGAAAAAGAAAATATATAATAAAAAAATATATAAATTAAAAATAAATAAAATAATATTAAATAAATAAATGAATATTAATAATAAATATAAATAAATATAAATAACCCACGCGTATAACGAAAAATCACTTATACAAAAAATTCACTATATATAAACCAATAAAATCCCCTATACATAACTAAATAAATATAACTCATATAACCTAATATATATATATACATTAAGGTACCTTCTCACCCTGGTCGCATAAAAAGAAGCACCCTAGAGTAATAATAGAACAAACCAATGGCATAGAGACGGAAAACAGATAGACGGAGACCAGTTCTTTCACTGTACAAAAAAAAACATAACTGAAGAGAACAACCTGTTGTACCACATTTTTGATAACACATTATGTGCGAAGACTGCACAACGTCACCATTTTCACCAAGGAAAACGACCTAAAATAAACTGTATTATTATTATTATTATTAATTATTATTATTATTATTTTATTATTATTATTATTTACTGTATTATTATTTTTGTAACTAAATTCAAAAGTTAAATAGTATTACAAAAAAGGCAATATCGACAAAGCTCTGTCATGATTTGACAATGCTTTTTCATCACAAAACAAATCGATTCTTTTTTTTTTTTCTACTCTTTTTCTTTTATCTTTTAAAAATTACATGTAACTTTTATCATCATCATTCCACAGCCCCTAACAACCTTTACCATAAATTAACAATTTCATTAGCTTTTTATATTATTCATAGAAATAGCTTACCATTTCACAGGGCTGACCACCGAGTCTGTAATAAGAAATAAGCTGCAAAACTATTATCTAAATGGGAACAATTATCAAATGCTTGACCTGCGAACCTAGAGATGAAAGAATATAAAACAGGGAACAACAAAACTCTCAGGCTTCGATAGGAATCTCACTTCTCGCCCCTGTGCATTCATAGCAACTACGCAGTACTACCTCTTTATAAAAAACGCAGCTCCATCCCGCACCTCTATACATCAACTATAAACATAACAATAAACAGTATAAAAAATACTAACCTCTCCCATAAATAACACATAAAAACTCTCATCAAAAGTAACTCACACCGTAATTAAATAATATGATATACAAAATATAATAGATATATAATATATACTAATACACACATACTACTACCCCTCCACGCCTATACTACTAATATAAATAATTTTATTCTCACAACACGAAATGTGGTGAGGTTGCCTTATATTTGGTAAGTAGTCTACACACACAGTCAAGCTAATTAAAGGCCCTGAGAGGAAGGTCAGCCACGCGATAAAAAGTCAGATACAAGTAAGTCCAAAAAAACAGTCCGCTCAGATTATCAAAATGAGAGCACAGATTTAGTCCGATAAAGTGATAGAAAGAGATCTATTCTAATCTCGATTTGATACTCAAATATTGCGCGAAAGACCAGAACTAAATTTCTCAAAATTTTGCATGTATATGATATAGTAGGTATGAAGACGAAAGGGCTACATTGAGTGTGGGTTTTTGACGAAGTCACAGTAGTTAGTATTTTCTTGTTAGCCCTTGCTTAACCACTTAAATTTTCCTTGCTTATTACGCGAACACTTCACCATTTTTCTTCTGACATAAATGGCATGATGATGCTTAGATAATGAGAAAGCCGTTGAATTGATATTTTCATGGATTAAATTTTTTTCCAATATTAATGAAGTTTACTAAGATAATTTTAGAAAATAATAAAATTTAAAAAATAGAATTGTGAAGGACAGTTATTGTTAGTTCTTGATAATGGAAATTTATTGGTAAGATGAAAAAAAGATATGTGAAGAGTTTGTAGTGGTTTTGTGGAACCTTATTTTCTTTCAGATGTGGAATCCTTCTTCAGTTGCAGGTATTGATTTAAGGATTTTATATTTCATTATTATTCATTACTGTATAAATGGATGATTAAGTAGAGATAATATTTATTATTAATTATAATTATTTGATTATTATTATTATTATTATTTCCGTTCTTTAAATTTCACAAATCTTCATTATTTAAAATTTAAGTCTGAAAACAAAAATAAAAAATCAACTTTGGTACAATTGTTAATATGGCCACTTGAATAAAAAAGGAAGAAAAAAAGAAAATAATATAGCGCGCCCTAAAGAAAACGAGTTGTAGTATCGTTCGAATTAAGCCCCGCCTTCAAGCGCGCGTCATTCTAACTTTTCAAAAACCACGCCAACACGATCAGCGTTCATCTGCATAATTATGAGAAATTAAATTATTTATAATAACATTATTGGCAAATTGTTGCCACACGATTAAACACAAATATCGAGGTATGTATCAAAAGTGAAGTGTAGCATTTAAGATATTATTAAGGCAGCAAAAAACATTAAAATAAGATAAACGAAGCAGATGTAGGTCGAGGCTAGGGTTGAATTTCATAACGGTGCTACAGTGATAGAAGTGCGCTAGGCAGATTTTCATAATAAATTAATGATTAAGGAGTAGCAAGAGGTAGATGACCCAAAGCATGCAAAAATTGGAGGGTGATAGTGCATATGAAAGTAAATTCACATTAGGCTAAGATAGATTTCTAAACTGGTCTGCCAAACTTAAGGTCAATAGACCTACAGTCTGAGAAAACTATGTAAATATAAAGCGTGCATGCTTCTTTGGTAATAATACAGCGAATGGCAGTTGGATAGACTGTTATTCGGCTTATCTAACCCTGGGGGGCATGTGCATTACATAGCAGTGCAGAGAAAGACCAGAGTAGGTCGAGGCTAAGGTAGCGAGGGTCAACGAAGATTACTAAATAATTCCGTGGTGTTAACTATACTTTTATGATTAGTGCATGATGTTTAATGCTGCGAATAGCGGGGCAGGCACAAACTGCCTATTTGCCCGTATATTAAGCTATACCAAGGGGCGCCTAAGACCACCCACGCCCGTTTGTTGTAGGGTTTTTAAACACTTGTAGTTAAATGTAAAAATCGCAGCCTACACCTCCTCTCTCTCTCGTCTTCTCATTGTCAAGGAGCTTAGCCCAGATTGCCATTTTATATATATATAACTAGGTATAATATATATATATATAATATTATATAGTAATATTATATATATAATTATACTTATATATATAGCAGTATATATATATATATATATATATATTTATATATATATATATATATATATATATATATATTATATATATATATATATATAATAATATATATATATATATATATATATATATATATATATAATATATATATATAAATATATATATATATATATATAAGTTATTATATATATAGATATATATATATGTGTGTGTGTGTGGTGGTTTAGTGAATGTAATGACTGCTTCATGGGAATGTATGCCCCGTAGGATCTTTCCTGCCAGGTATGCTATAGCAATAAAACAGCATTCAACTCAATGCCCAAAATGTAAACACTGCTTTCATGGGAAATGTATCCCCGTAGGATATCTTTTCCTGCCTGGTATACATATGCATGAAACAGCGACAAACTGACACTCAATGTACTACTACTCTATATAAGTTCATGTTCTGTAGGATTCCTTCCTGCAGTATATGATTCGGGTATAGAATGTAATAACTAGATGTTCTAGGGTCGAAATGATTGTTTTTTTTTATGATGGGGTTCCGACCCCCGGCTAATGTTCACTAGATAGAATTAAAAAAAATAAATAATAAAAGCTCAAAAACCTGCTAACATTTTCAAACTCTGCAAGAAGGCTTCCACATCTTTCCAAACCTATGTGGAAGTTCCTCATTGGTGATCCCGAAGAAGGGAAGATTGGTTCCACGGAAAGGAAGCCTAGAACACCCGTATAAAAACCTGATTATATACCTTCCACATGTATATCTTCTATTTTGCTTATTTTAGTAGTTTTATTTTAGGATATAAAACCTATTATATATATACTTTCAATTGTGCCTCTTCTATTTTATTTTATTATCCATTTTCTGTTGGATGTAAGATATAAAAAGTCATAAGTATCAACTTATATTAATTTAGTGGAATTTGGCAACTTTGCCAATATTGGGATAATTACAAGCATTCACTAAAAACGCCAAAAAAATAACAACTGCGGACTCACTTCAAATTCAATAGTGGTCCTAGGTAGTCCGTGCTTGTGAAATCAAAATTTAATAATCAAAATGTAAAAAAGGGTATAGAGGTAAATTGTCTTATTTCAACAGTTTCTTTTCAAATATTTTTACTATATCCACCTATCTCTATTCTCTTTATACCTGTCTCACCAATCATTTACTCGCCTAACGTAAGATTTAAGTGCTAGGTTTACATGAAGCCAGAGGCTGAAGTTCTATGTGACATCAAGATCTTATTCAAAGCAAAAAAATCTTTGAACCAACAAATTCCAGGTAAGGCTAATGGTAATACACATTGTAACTTGGTATATATTTTTTAATTATTATACGAGACCAAGAAGGACAGAGAATACCCCAAGAGTATAGCAAGACATCATCACAAACTTAAGATTTTTTTAAATTGTAACTTTTAACGGGTATATTTCCCCACATTTTGTGTGCTTTGTGCTTCTCTCTCTCTCTTTTGCCAGCCTCCACAAGTTACAGCTGCAGCAGCCACCAGCCTGTCCCAGCATCAACTTACCAGCACTCGGACCCCTCTCCTTGGTCAGACATACGGTATCTCATCAGTTAACAACATAAGTTGTATTTATAAGTATTAGTTATTATTATTTATTATTATTATTATAATTATTATTATTATTATTATTATTATTATTATTATTATTATTATCGTCCCCCTGCCGTGGGGTTACTGACACAGTATAGCCTCACCCTTGTGTGCTGAGGAAATCCTCGTACACTCACTCAAAAAAACAAACAAACAAACAAATAAGATAGCATAAAAAAAGATGGTTTTTTTTATTTTTTTATTGTATTTAGCATTTGATAGCGACATAGCCTCATATTAGTTCATAGTCCAGCTCTTAGGGTTATAATTTCTTTGGTTTTTCCACCCTCTTTTCGATATTATCGTCAACCTTTGCACCTCGTCTTCTTTCTCTTCTTTTCTTTCCCTTCGCTCTACCTACCTCTACGCCTTTCATCATGTCCTCTGACTCGCGAACCTTACATCTTCAACCCTTCTTTGTTAACAATCCCGAGCTTTGGTTTGATCTCGCCGAGTCAGTACTCCTGTCCATCGAAAACGAGAAGGAGAGATATTCGAGAGTTGGGAATGCTCTCCCAGAGTCTTGCCTTCTCAAAATCAGGGACGGTTTAGCGACAACTAGGACCTCTACAACCCCTTACGCCGCTCTCCAAGAACTTATTATCGCCCGCTTGGCCCCCACCAGAGAGGAACGTGTAGAGACTCTGCTTAGAGGCGTCGCCCTGGGTGATCAAAAACCCTCAGAGTTGATGACGCGGATGCTGAATTTGTTGGGCGGTACCCCATCTCCACGCGAAGAACAAATCATTCGCACGCTTTTCCTTCAGAAGATGCCCGCTGAGCACCACAGCGTCCTGCAGTCGTTGAATCCGGCGCAAACTCTCCCAGAGTTTGCCGCTACAGCGGACAGGTTTTTGCGCCCCCTAGTAAGCACTACTTTCGCAATGTCCCCCACACCTCCCACGGCTACCGCTCTTCCTCCTCCGCAAACAGCTGCGCCTAACTCCCAACACGTTCCCCAGTACTCTACCACCGCCTCCGCTGCTCTTCCTTCCCCTCTTGTTCCTCAACCGCCTTTCCAGCTCCGCCTCCTTATTCTCACCCACCCCAACCTTCCTACTCTCATGCTTTTGCAGTTTATCCTTCTCCTTCTTGCATCTCTCGATGCCCGGGTTTCAGTTCTCGAAAACGGCATCGGCTGAGATAAAATCTGCCGCTTCTCTCTCTTCAACTACTCACTCTATCGGCCTATTAATAATAACGGCTTTTCGCTCCCGTGATTGCACTCCTTCCAACCATCATCCTTCTCTGTGGTCCCTCGTTCCCACTCTGCTTCTTCCTCACGCCAGCAGCAGTATCCTCATGGGTACTATTATTATCACCATACTTTCGGTATGGATGCGAAGAAATGCCGATCCTCCCTGTTCACTCCCCCAGGGAAGCTCCGGCAGCCCACGCCATCGTAGGAGCGAGAGACGGGTAGATGCTGTTCTTTCTCTTCTTTCACTTTTCAAATCCAAAAAAATGGGTTTGGAAATTGACAAACAGCGCTGAGCACAAAACTCAAAAATCGAAAAAAACGTGTCATGTGTAATTATTTCAGAGAATGAAAGATACTATGCATATTTCAAGTTTGAAAGTCATTTCGAAACAAATTCTGGAAGTTGATAATCGAAAATGTCAAAAACATTGGATTTTGAAAAAATTGAAAATTCTGAAAGAATGACTAGAGACAGAAACCACCAAAAAAGTTTTTAGAAGGGCAAAAAAAGTCAGTTGTTTAGGTGTTAATAGGGCAAAATCGGAGTTTAAATTTCCGACTTTCATTATCCAACATTGGTAGGGGAAGAGTGAAAATGGGTGCTCAGCCGCTAGCCAAAAAAATTGAAAACCCTATCCTTTATAGGAGACAGGGGTCCGACCCCCTGCGTAATGTTCACATAGAATTAGAAAATAAATCTGAAAGCTCAAAAACCTAGTATCATTTCAACCCGTCAAGAAGGCTCCCACAATTTTTCAAACCTGTGTGGAGTCCTCAATATATAGTATATAAAAGAAATAAATAAAAAATAAAATTAATATAATATGTATAAGATATATAAATATACATTATACAAGTGTAGGGGTGCCGTCCCCCAGCTTTATGTGAACTAGATATTTAAATAAAGACGAAAACACAAAGCCCTTATTATTTCGACCCTCAAGAAGGCTCCACATCTCTCAAACCACAGTGGAAGTCTTCAATATATATATATATATATATAGATATATATATATCTAATATATATATATATATATATATATATATATATATATAATATATATATATATATATATATATATATATATAATATATATATTATATACTTATATATCAGGGCCCGTAGCAGGAATTGTTTTTCGGGGGGGGGGCTGCGACTTTCGCAAGTGGTTGCATTTCAAATGAAAGTTAAATATATATATATAATATATATTAATAATATATATATTATATATATATATATATATATATATATATTATATAATATATATATATTACTTATATATATATATATTATATATATCAGACTGGGCGTTTGCGCCACCAAGTTGCGCTATGCGCCTATGCGCCTATGGCGCCCTATAAATTCGTAGGCGCAAAGGCGCCCATAGGCGCAACAATTTTTAAAAAGGCTGGAACTCCGGCAAAGGCGCACAGCCAATTCCTTGCGCCTATAGCCCGCGCCTATGAACAGGGACAAAGCATTTTTTTTACCCTTAAAAGTTAGAACTTAGAAGCTTGGCAAACTTTTATCATTCTAAAAACCAGTGTAAAACATATATATATATATAATATATATATATATATATATATATATATATATATATATACTATATATATATATATATTATATATATATATATATATATATATATATATATATATATAATATATATATATATATATAAATATATATAATATACTATATATAATTAATATATATATTATTATATTAACTGGTTCAGTAGTTCTTAACTACAAATAAATTGGCAACTATGGCTCTGAAGATTTTCAACTTCTGCGTTCTGCACACGCTCGGCTGAACTACCTGGGGAAAACATGGATCGACAAGGACATGGAGCGTAGGAAAACGGACGTGTAGATATTATTTACGGTGTTTTAATTACAAAAATTAATAAGTGTGTTTTCTTCCTGACACACCACCGGAATGCTTTCTATTATCGCAACTAAATTTAGCCTTTGCAATAAAATTTTAGCGAAACATCCACAGCCGGCGAAAAGTCGTAGGCGCAAAGACGCATAGGCGCTAGGCGCATTGATGTGACCAAAAAAATAGGCGCATAGGCGCTAGGCGCACTAGGCCCGGCGGCATAGGCGCGCAGGCGCACTCAAAAAAATTTATAGGCCGCGCCCAGCTCTGAATTATATATATTATTACGTAGTTATATTATTTACGTATATCTCATAATAATATATAGTAATAATATATATTATATATAAAGGTATTATATTATTATAATTTAAGTATAAATATACTATATAAAGTATTATAATATAGTATATATATATATATTATATATAGTATAATATATTATATATTATATAATATAATTCTCATAAGAACTTTCCATTCGTTTTATAAGGTCATTTCAGTTTCCCTGTGGCTTTTTGACCTGAGGTGATTAAGATATGTTTCATTTATACCGCTGTCTGTGCTAGATCTCGATGAATTTTGACAGTAAAGGCAAAATTGTAATGCGATCCTCGTCCACGGACACAGGTAGTCCGTAATATACGGTTTTTCAGTGCTCACTTAATGTCGAGGTTCTTGTCAAACATATCAAAAAAACACTGTTGCGCTTGCGGTGGATCAGGCAATACTGGCTAGATTTTGGAGAGTAGCAATTTAGAATCATCTTCTTGGTCCCACTACTGCCAGCCAAAGCACTCGATCATCATTTTTGTTTTCATTTCTTATTTAGTTAATTCTACTTACGCTGCCAGAGACACCACTCTCTTTTAGTGTATCCTCATGAGTCTGGAGGTCGTCTTTATAAAAGGGATGCTTTTTTTTCAATTGCTTATAAGTACATTGTACTTTTCTGTAAATATACTGAGTGATGATAGTGATTTCATGCGAGAAAAAGTCGATCAAATGACACGAAAAATCAAATCATCAGTTCAATTTAACGGAATAAAAACTGGATCGGTATATGATCGGGATCTGATGTAGGCATTATTACAGAACTGGCGAACGGATATTTACAGGGCAATATCGGGGTAGTGTCTTGTTATGGCTGGAATTGATATGTGTCAACTACACTTAGCTGTTGCCTACACTTTTTAGCTTGTATGAATATGGTTTTCAAAACGTCTGTTGGAAAACATTTTGTTCTATCTTTTTCGAAGAAACTGTGATTCCTTATTTCTTTTCCATTAACATTACAACGTGCAAGAGTTGAGCGACTTGTGGTACATACTGTTATTGACCAAGTTTGATAACGAAATTGACTTAAAAACTGAATAATGTCATTATACGAATGTCAAATTACTATCGGATTGAATTTAAACAACGAAGTCTTTTCTGTGATAATTCACCTTGTCTACGCAGGCCGATGTATCTTTTATTTCATTCCACTGACGCAAGTATGGCTTCAGTGAGCTCTTTAAAAAAGGACAACTCGCTTCATGCTTCACTGAGTTCGGACCATCTGGTCTCGGCCACATCTTTTTGATCGCTCTTTGTTATTTTTGGTTACTAGAAAGCTGTTTATTTTCAATCTTACCAGAGTTGGTTTTGTGCGCTTCCGGACTGCGATCGAACAAAAGGGCATATTTCAGAGATGAATCAATCCTAAGTACGTTTCGAATTGCTTGAATTTAGAACAAGTCTGAGAGTAAAAGATTAAACAAATGTGCTAAAGTACACAATGAGTCAAAGAAAATTTTAAAATACTCATCGGCTGTCTGTCCGCAATAACAGATTGCACTCCCTCGGAATTCGTCCTCTCATGGAGAGGGCTCCATCATATTCTTTGCTTAAATTTTCCCGAGTTTAAAACCAAGATAGCTGAGTCTCTCCAATTAAGTTTGCCAATGTTTCTCTGAGATATCATAAGCCAGAACAGTGTAATGATAATAAACATCCTCTCTTTAAAGTAAAAGGAATATCACCTCCATCACCACCAAGCTCTCCACCAATCGCGTACCTTACAAAAGTGAAAACTGTTCTGTTGGGAATATCCGTTGTTTCATGAGCTAATGCTGAAAAAATTGTTTTTTTATTAACTTCTTCATCATTTTCCTTTGTATAAGCTGACTAAATGGCTGTATGATTTCATTCTGTATCATAGGACTCGTATACATGAATTTTTGGACGATAGAAGTAAGGTGGTTCTTCAAAACCTGGTCACTTCCATTTGCTCGAAACCGCTAAAAAGGCTTCTAATTTCCGTCAGTTTTCAGGCTGAGATTGATAATTCAGTACTACAGAGTCGCTTGAGGCCTTAATGCAGAGACACTGTCTTGCTATTAACTGTACGTTACGCATCGAGAAATTGGTACAAGTTTTCACTATTTTTGCTTCACAGATTTTTCTCTTATTTCTCTAGAGTCTAACGGGAATGACAATGCTTCTCGATTTTTTTTTCCTTGGAATAAGAAGCTGTCAAATATTATCTTTATATACTATATATATATATATATATATATATATATATATATATATATATATATATTATATATATATATATCATAGCTGAATATATATATATATTATTATATATATATATAGTAATATTATATATAGGGTATATATATATATATTGTAGTTTGTTATCTACTGAAAAAATTTCACTCGTCGAAACCCTTAGGGGGGGGGCTGCAGCCCCTCAGCCCCTTATCTGTGCCCTGATATATAATATAAAATATATAATATATAGCTATATATATATCATATAAGTATATTTATATATATATACTATATTATATATATATATATATATATTGGTATGTAAATAGAAAGATTGATATATAGATAATTAAATAGTTATATAGTCAGTCAACTTTATTATAATTTTTTTTATAAAATTTGGAAATCTCCGGGGGGGACATTTTGATTTTCGGGGGGGGGAAATTCCCTCCCGGGCCACCCCCTGAATTAAACCCTGTCTGAGCCTACCTCCAAGTAGGCTTTACACTGCAGGGTTACCAATATGTCTGCTTTAGAATACTGCTTGTCAGTAGCCACAATTTGAGATAATCACTTCAAAGGATGGAAAGAAAATTCTGACTCCTTAAACAGTTGTATTCAGTAGTTGAAGAAACAAGCTAAGCAAAAGCACCCCATAAGCCTGAGGGATAATATTACAATTAGGATTATAGCCTTATGTAAATGACTATTCTTGATAAAGGATTAACATAATAACAAAATGAACTTTACATAAATAAGCAATTACTACAAACGAAAATATCAATATACACAAATGAAATATTATGTAATTAAAATAGTGTACGAAACCATAGCATCAAAAAGAAGCCTAGTTGTGAAAGGCTGCGTGTATTTAATAATTTCTTTTTGGCAAGAAATTTTGACCGTAAGTCGCTTTTCTAAGGAAAGCGCATTTGAAAAATATAAAAACCCCCGTTTATGCCAATCTGGGCTTATTATTAGAACAAATTACTAGCTACCATGAATAATTACATATAGATGTTTGTTTTACTTTTACTGAAACCACACTATCGGACACTCTAAAGGCCTACACTATTATACTCTAATAGCAATTACGTGCTATTTAATTTTTATATTCGAGATTTCCTTTTTATTTTAATTTTCATAACACCTCACCACTACATACGAAAAAACAAAACTTCCTGTTACGCGGCTCACTGTAAGCGTACATGGGGCTTACGGCTGCTCGGACAATTGACCCCGGGTCGGGAATTGAGTGGCGGAGGACTGGGGGTTGTGCTGAGTCGAAGGGTTATGTGATTGTCATGCGCGTCTAGCATTTCCTGATGAAAGACATCCGGTGATTCGGTGAGGTCGGTAAGGCAAAATAAGTTCTTTGAACAATAAAAATTGCAAAATAGACATTAGACATAATCAGCGTGCGTTGAGAAAAATCCTGCGTACCGATCAGGGTTGTTGGAAGTCGTTCAAAAATTTTTCCGATACGACTCCTGACTCCACCCTCTTGAAAATCTACCGACTCCGCTGTCCGCACCTCTTGGAATAAATCACCGACTCCGACCCACCCTTTTTAAAAATTACCGACTCCGACTCCGACTCGCCGATTCAAGAAAATTTATATTATATATAATATATAGATATATAATATTTATATAGGTATATATACTATAGATAATATATATATAGTATTATATATATATATTGTACCTATTATAATATATAAATTAAATATAATATATTATATAATAATATATATAATATAGTAATATATATATATAGAGTATGTTTGTTACCTGTGTTAATGTATAGTAGTGAGACTGTGGTTTGGTAAATATGAGGTATAGACCTAAAGTAAAATGGGTTCAGAGGGCAATCTTAAGGGGTCTTAGGTGTGAGAAGAATTGATAATGAAAAATGAATCATATTAGAGAAATGTGTGGTGTGTGGGGTAATTAGAGAATAAATGAAGTACGTTGAGATGGTTCATCATGTGGAAAAGGATGGATGATAGTCGTTGGTTAAGCAGATGATGTAAGTGGTGAGTGTGCTGGGAATGCCTGAAAGAGAGAAAAGTGGATGAGTTCGGTAAAGGGAAATGCCTGAGGAGAGAAATGTGGAGTTTGGCAGAGGCGAGAAGAAAGGTGCATAATAGTGGTGAATGGCGGGTTTTGGTGAGGGGGTATTGTTGTTGTGGCACACCTGGGCCAAGGGATTAACCCACATTGACGAGATTCCATAGTGAGAGTCCGTCGCTGTACCCATGAAGCTCTTAAGGTGGTTTTCTGAATTCGACGGGACGAGTTCCACTAAAAGGTATAAAGGGGCGGTAAAAGGCTGGGCTTTCTTTTCGACTTTGTCATATCTTCTACTCTTTTCTGTTTCTAGTGCATGCTTCACACCTAACCCCCAGTCTTGGGGGAGAGAAGGGGGGTGGAGATGAAATAGATGATGTGATGATGATGATGTATATAATATTATAATTTATATATATATATAGTATATATATATATATATATATTATATATATATTATATATATATATATATACTATATATATACTATAGTTAATATATTATATATATATATAAAATAGGACATGTTATGAATTTCGGAATTTTTAGGATTAAGGAATATATTATATATATATATATATATATATATACTATATATATATATATACTATATATATTATAATATATAGTATATTATATATAATATATATAATTAATTATATATATATATTACATATATATATATATATATAAGATTTATATTATACTATATATATATATATATATATTAGTATATATATGTAATATATATAATATTTATATATATATATATGGCAGTAGCAAAAAAAAAATTTCCCCGGGGGGGGGGGTTTTTGTTTTAGATAAGAATATATATATATAGTATATATAGTAGTATAGTATATATATATTATAATAATATATATATCGTATTATATATCATATATATTATATAGTTATATTATATATATATATATAATATATATATATATATATATATATAAATATAATTATATATATATATTATTCAATAAAAGGGAATAAAATGAATGGAACATAAATAATAATTTGAAAATAAAAAAAAGATAATTTTATTCATATAAAAAATTCTTTAATTTTGATCTCTTAACAAGCCAAAATGATTGATAGAAAATTGGAAGAAGAATAATGTTTTGAGGCTATGAATGAACAACTCATAAAAGCAGTTCTGCTAGATTTTCTTTCTCATGTAGAATTGAAAACGTTTGCTTTGAGCCTTTTCAGAGTAGTGAAATATTGTTCTGGATTTCACTTTTGCAGTGAGGTAAAATGCTAAACAATCCATTAACAAATACTAATATGACTGCACCATATCAAATTTTATTTCCAAAATTAGCAAAATTATGATAGATGTCGAAGGAATAAGTAACTTTATAAAGATTAGTAAGTATGGATCTTTTGATTAACGACCTTGCTCTCTAACTGGTTTGAAAAATCATCAAGAATATAATTGTAATTGCCCTATATCTTTTTCATTTTAAATTGATCCTCACAAGAGGCATTATAATTTTCATTACAGAAAGCAGAAGTTCTTTTGTTGCAACTTCCAAATGTTTGAAAATGTTTCGATGATGTTTGCTTGCTTGAAAACCTTTCTAAACAAACATCACATTTCCAATATGATTAAGAGTAGTTTGCTGTCACTAATTATGGAGAATGCAAATGTAGTACATAATGAAAGAGTGTTTGAGAACAAAGTTAAAGACATAAATAAAAAACATATAGAAATTTGCTTCTCTGCTTAAAAGACTTGAACAGATCTAAGTTTTTTCATAAAAAGGTTAATATCTTGACCATTGGAAGCTCCTTTTTAAGCTTCAATCAATGCTTTTAAAGATTTCATTAGGCTCGTTAAACAATCATCGAAATTTTCCACGCTACCCTTGTGCGCCCATTCGTGAGATGCTTTGTCATTTTGTGTCTGGGAAAATCTTTTCTTTTTTTTTTTCTTTAAAATAGTAGTGCGCGGCAATGCTAAAATAGCAATATAGTTGCATTCGATGTGCCATGAAGTTTTTAATGAGTTGTACTTCACATGAAGTGAAATACATAAGGTGATGAACATCTTACGCCGCTGGATATTTTCGAGCAGCCTTAAACAGACTCTAAAAAACATTTCTTTCATCCTGCTTTTACAACCAATATAATCGTTGTCCAATCAAGAAAAGTTAAATATCCTTATATCAAAGTTGTAGTATTACCGTCAGTAGAAGAATAAGGAATCAATAGAACCTCAGTAATAAGAGGCAACATGGACCTATCGAGACTGTCCAGTCAAACTAAAAATTTATCAAACACATGTCCATGCAACATACACAACAAACCTACAACCACATTCAACACCTAAGCTGTCCGGTTTTCCTAAACAAGGTCAATATAATATATACGCCAACTACTACCAAAAAGTAAAATCTTTAGCTAAGGTTCATGCTAACCACCAATACAAGCTTTTATAGGTTTATTGTGATACTGGTAGCCACAACATGCAGTTTACTGCTTTAATAACTAACTAAAAAACCCCCACTTTGGCTACGTCAGAATATACTATAAGATGCACAAACAATCCATATCCTATCACGCAGATCCTTTCGTTTAATGTTGCAAGTGAGTCACAACTCAACAACTCCTGCGGGAAACCATGTCAGAAAATTTTTAAAACACTATACATAAGAATGAATTCAAGGTTACACGTCATCTCACCAATTTCTTGATTGTGTCTCCTAAAGAAAAACTGTCCGTGGTAAATATGTTATAGACTTGTATCATGTTTCCCTATGACTGGGAGAATTTGAGGGGACATAATGGCATATGCGGCACGATACTGGCATGTTTGGAGGAGCGAAAGGAGGAGCGGCGATTCGAAGAGGTGGTGGAAGTTGTTTCGGAGGAGTTGGAGGAAGCAGGGATGAAGATAACATACAGAAGACAGAGATATTAACAGTACCCGGAGGAAATGAGGAGGGGATGAGAATGTGGTGAGAGAGGAGGAGGTGAAGGACGCGGTAAATACAGCTGCAATTATCTCGGAGGGGGTTTTAACAGAAGGGGAGGAAAGTGGAGAAGAGATAACGCGAAGAATGGAAAAGTATGATTAGGTTTATGAAAGCGTATAACGAGCCCGCAATGATGAAAGAATAGAAACACGAATAGAAGGTTAAAAAAGGTGATTTTAGACAGCATACTGACTCCACACTGCGTTGTACAGGAGCGGAACCAATGGACAACAAACGAGAAGAGAGGAGAGTAGAATACAAGCGGCCGGAAGATGAAGGATGATTAAGAACGGTATAATTGGAAAAAGTAAGCAGAGACGAGAAGTAAGAAATTAAGTTAAATTAGAAGAGATATAGGTGTTAAGAAAGAATGACACTGAAGATGGAGTGATGGGAGAGAATATGAGATGGTGGGGGACACTGGAGAGGATGGAGCAGGAGAGAATGCCGAAAAGAAGATGGGAATGGACCCCAGAGGGGGCAGATCAGACCAAGGGGGAAGACCGAAGAAGGATGGGCGGAACGGTGGAGACTCTCTGGAAAGATGTCCGCTACCAAATATGAGAGCGCTGAAAGAGAAGAGGAATAGTGCATGAGAGGAACGTCTGGCAGAAAAGATGCTTGCCGGCTGACAGATGTAGAATACTTCCTGGAGAAGGAAAGAAAAGAAAGATAATATAATATATATATATATATTAATATATAATATATATATATATATATATATATTATAATATATATAATATATATATATATATATATATCATATATATAATATATATATAATATATATTACTTAGAACATATCTAAGATCTTTGTAACTCTTCTCAACTCTCCTTCTTAGATCATGCTGGAATCTCATTCAACTTTTTCCGATCGCAGTACGGCTTTCGGCTGCTCGGAGGTCTACTGGCGAATATCTTTCCTGTATCTACTGGATTATGGTTTTTCCGCCTTAGGAACTACGGGAAACTCTGCGTGGTGGCGCTTGACATATCCAAGCATTTGACCGGGTATGGCACCCGTCACTGCTCTCCAAGCTCCCTCCTTTGGTTTCCTCCTTCTCTTTTGCTTATCCTTATGTCTAGTTTTCTTTAAATCGATCAATATCGGCTGTTGTTGAAGGGCGACTCTCTTCCTTTTTTGTCAATTAGTGGTGTTCCTACAAGGTTCGTTCCTTATATCCTAAATTATTTCCTACTTTTCATTAATGATCTCTCACCTGCACATCTAAATATCTATTCACATCATTATGCCGATGACTCGAACCCTTCATTTTCTTCAACTCATTCAATTCTGCCCTCTCTTATTCTAGAATTGCCTCCCCGTCTTAATACTTTCCCGATTCTATTCTCCGCTATCTGGATAGAATTTCGGGGGTCGTCTGAAAACCTTGTGATTCAATTTTTAAAACTCAACTCTCTCTACAAAGTCTCCCTATCTAAGACACCTCCTAACTTTCCCTATCTCTTTCGATGGTTCTCTCGTCTCTCTGTTGACAATATAACCATCCTTGGCCTTAACATAAACAAAAAAAAATGTCGTTGGAAACCTCACATTCAACCAAACGGTTGCTAAGGCGCCTAAGAAGCTGGGAGTTCTGTTTAGACGCGGTTTTTTTCCTCTTCACAGTTACTTTCCAGTTATACAGGGCCTCAATCAGCCCTTGTATGGGTTGCTCCTCAATATTGGGGGGGGCTCAGTTTCACCCGGCTTTTTTGGATAGGGTCGAGTCAAAGGCAAAAAGACTTATCAACTGTCCTGGTTCTTTTCTAGTTCACTTGACACCTCGCTATCTTTGTTGTTGACGATGTTGTGCTTTATCTCTTTTCTATAGGTACCAGTAGCAGCAAGTGTCGAGGAGCTTCCACTCGGTCGCCACCATCCTTAAGACGCCTTTTAGCACAAGGGGTGCCTTGTCGGCACAAATGAGTTTTGTGTTGATATGCAGCAACTAACTAGTTCGCTGCGGTGCCTACTTCTTTCCTGCCAACCTCTGTTCTGTGGAATTCTCTTCCAATCTTCTGTATGTACTTAATTTAATCTCCTCACTTTAAAGCCCGCGTCTGTGCTTCCTTGACGAATTGTGTTAGTTGAATTTTTGTTTGAGAATTTAACAACCACCCTCCTTGAAGTGCCGTGTGATAACACGTAAAAAAAATATATATATTATACTATATATATATATATTATATATATGATATATAAATAAATATATATATACTATAATATATATTATATATATATATATATATTATGTATATATATATATATTAATATATATATATATATATATTATGGAACAAACAGCCACTTCAACTAAGAAATCATCACCACTACAAATATGTTTCCTCATTTCTATTAATAAACTACTCTTAATTTCTTTGATTAACTATATTTAAAATTATTAATAAAAATTATAATTTAAGAGACTTAAGCCATCAAAAAATTTTGATAACTTAAAAAATTTAGGGAGAAGGAGTCACGGATTATATATACTATATTATATAAGTAAATATAATATATAGTATATATAGTATATATATATACTATATATATAATAGTATATATATATATAATATATAATATATATATATATTATATATATATATATATAGTATATATATGGATAATATAGATTTATATATATATATAGTAGATATATATATATATA
>JABUQX010073947.1:27500-30000 GCA_015478945.1 Trachelipus rathkii | reverse complement strand
AAGATTATTCGGTTTTACAAAACACCCTATCATATATATATATATATATATATATATATATATATTATATATATATAATATATATAATAATATATATATATATATAAATATATATATATAATATATATTATATATATATATATATATATATTATATATTATCCTATCAGTACGCGGCTCGTGAACCGCAAACATGGGGAGCCGCACTTCAAATAATTAAAACTGTTATATATATATATATAATATATATATATATATATTATATTATATATATATAATTATATTATCTTATATATATATATATATATAGGTCAGCCTCTAGAAGAGCACAATCCATATCTCAAAACTACAAACAGCTACCGGGAAAAGGAAAACATTGCTGGAATGCTGCAATTTTTCATTTATGAAATGGTAAAAAAAAAAATACCAAAAAAAATTCATATCTCAAAAACTACAATAGCTACAGCTCGAAAAGGAATACATTTTGGAATCCTGGTAAAAATTTTACTTGGGAAAATGTTTAAAAAAAAACAAAAACAAAAAAATTTTGTTAATAATATAGTCAATATATTGAAAGCCCTATTTAGAGACGTTTTATTGGTTACTCGTTAAAATAAGTAGACTTTCTATTAAATTTTTTTGCTTTTTTTTTTAACCCTAAAGAATACCCCCAAGGGTATACCGCACCGATGGCAGGAGTCGGGGTCTCTCGGCCTTCCGGGGAACTACGGGGTAGGACTAATATTCCCCCTCCGGGGAGGGTCTCCGGAACCCCCGCTCTTTGGTATTTGGGTGTCGCGGGGTTCCGCAGCCCTTTCCCCTACAGGTTGGAAAACGTCCCCCCCTGTGTTCCCCGTCGGTCTCGAAGACCCCTAATTGCCCCGTGTAATACCTTTAAAATCATATACTATATATACGATGTCCCAGCACCCTTCCCCCCAAAAAAAATAGCCAATTTTTTTTTTTTTTTTTTTTTTTTTTTTTTTTTTTTTTTTTTTTTTTTTTTTTTTTTTTTTTATCATTTTCCTACGTATTTATATTAAAAGGTTCCAAAAATGTAATTTCTTTTCCCTGTAGCTTTTTGTAATTTTCGAGATTTTTTTTTTTTTTTTTTTTTTTCAGTTTTCCTTGTAAAATTTTACCAGCATCCCAGCAATGTATTCCTTTTCCAGTAGCTTTGTAGTTTTTTATTTATTGGATTGTGATTTTTTAGAGGCATTGGCATATATATAATATATATATATATATATAGTATATAATATATATTATTTATATATAAATACTATATATATATATATATATTATATATATATATATATATATATTATATATATATAATATATTATATATATTATATATATATATATAAAGGCCAGCTCGGATTAGCCGTCACATGTATCTTAAAAACTATTAATGCTCCAGGAAAACGAATACATTGCTGGAATGCTTGTCCAATTCTGGGTCGAGAAAAATGTAAAAAAAAGAAAAAAAAAAAAAAAAAAAAAAAAAAAAAAAAAAAAAACAAAAACTACAATACCTAAGCGAAAAAGAAATCAACATTTTTTGGAATCCTGGCTAAAATTTCACATAGGAAAATTAAAAAAATAAAAAATAAAAAAAATTTTTGCTCATTTAATAGCCCACTAGGGGGCCCGAGCCGACGGGGAACATAGGGGGGAATGTTTTCTCATACCCCGTAGGGGAGGGGCCGGAGGAACCCCCGACATCCCAAATACAAAGAGCCGGGGGTTCCGGAGACCCCGCAGGGGGGGAAATAATCCAACCCCGTAGTTCCCCGGAGGCCGAGACCGACTCCGGCCATCGGGGTGTTACCCTTGGGTATTCTTTAGTAAAAAAAAAAAAAAAAAATAATTACAAAATCTATTTATTTTAACGAGGAACCAATAAAAGGTCTATAAATAGGCCTTCTAATCATATTTACTGACAATATGTAACATATTTTTTTTATTTTTTTATTTTTTTTACATTTTCCCATGTAAAATTTTACCAGGATTCCAAAATGTTATTCCTGTTTCCGCTGTAGCTTTTGTAGTTTTAGATTTTTTTTTTTTTTTTTTTTTTTTTTTTTTTTTACATTTCTGGACCAGCATTGGACAGCAATCTCCAGCTGTATTCCGTTTTACTGTACAATTAATAGTTTTTAAGCTACATATGACGGCTTAATCTTCCGCTAACCTATATATATATATATATATATATATATTATTTATATATATATATAATATATATATATATTACGTATATATTATATATATTATATATATATATATATATAATATAATATATAATATAATATATATATATATATATATATACTCATTTTATTTCTTAGTGCCTCGTTCACTTATTGCTTCCAAAATAGTCATATTTTGTTTACGTAACTGTTGAACGCCAATACTATTTTGAATATGTTCTTTAGAACCCCTATGCCTTTCCAAGCTTCTTGATAAGTTTTTCCAATCTCGAAATCCTTCATCAAC
>JABUQX010073947.1:17500-20000 GCA_015478945.1 Trachelipus rathkii | reverse complement strand
ATATATATATATATATATATATAGTATATATATAATATAATATATATATATATCTATTTCATTATTTAAAAGTTTGAACTGAAAATTATTATAAATATTAGAATTATATAGGCGTCTAGAGAAAAGTTTAAATTTAATGAAACCTGGGATAACTCCATATGCTTTACAAGTGTTCAAAAAGGCGACGTCCAGTCTTCGCTTCCCCAATCTAAATGAAAGGCTCTCATAGTGTCTAATATCCTTAGGTATTGCTTGGCCATATTTTTGTCGAATAGTGTTGATCCAGCTTCTATGACATGGGAATTTTAACTTAATCAGGAAAAGCAATACCAGAGCCCTCCACATGAAAATCTTTAATCAAAATAACACAACGTTTCGGAAACTCTAACTATTTCCATCGTCAGGTGAAAGAACTATAAATATAATAATAAACATTAGCAAATATCAGAAACAAAAACAGTCTTAATTAAACAATAAATAATAGAAATCTTAAAAATTACAAATTTGGACATATTTGAAACAATCAAATAAAATTAACTCGTACCATTTGCAAAAACTGGACTAAATTTAGAAATATAAGACGTCGCCTCCAAATCTCAAATGCAGCATCTAAAAAATAGAACAATAAATATAAAATTTAACTTAATTATTAGTATTTAAGGGTAACTAAAAACAAATGACAGGACCCACAGATACATAAGCAACAACTTACCAGATGTAAACTGGTTATTTCGTATATAACATTCAGGATAAACTCAGGACAACACATCACTTCTAGAACGTGAAGTTAAAACAATTGCAGTTTAAAAGGACCAGAATCACCATTTAACAACATTAGACCCACACATTAGACCAATGTTTCCAAAATATGTAGGTTGGTTGGTGAATTACTTTGGGCCAGTATGCTGAAGTTATTATAATTAAAGGTGTGGTCTAATGTGTGGGAATGATCCCTGATGGATGAATGGGCTGGTGAATTCAACCAGGATTTGGTACGTGTTGAGACACCCCTGTGTTCATCGATCCTCAAATAGAATTGACGCAAAGTGCTACCAATATAGACAGCATCACAGCTGTCACAAGAAAATTTATAAATTATTGAGGAACGAAGAGACACAGGGGTACGGTCTTTATGGTTGCAAAATGAGGAAATTTTACGCGAAGCAGAGAAAACTAAATTAATATTCAACTGGGGGAAAAAGTCTCGCAGAAGGGAAGTTAGCTCTTTTCGTTGTTTTGTGAAAATATGTTCATAAAAAGGTAGTTTAATATATAACTCACATCTAGGTACTGTGTAAGTCACGGGACTAGATGTGTAACACGAATTGAGAAAATCATTTATATACTTATAAACTAATTTAATTGGAAAATAATTACTTTTAAAGAAATCCACCAGAAAATCAAATTCTATATGCATAAGTTGGAACGTGGAACTAAGACGATAGCCCCTGTATAATAAAGTTTTAATGCTATTGCATTTATACCTGAGAGGTATGTGGCTAAAAAAATTTAATCCTAGACCTGAAAAAGTCTTCTTTCGGTATACACCCACGGTAAAGACAGGATTGGATTTTTTAATTAATAGGTCCAAAAATGGCAAAGTACCATCGACCTCCTCTTCTTTTGTAAAGTTAATATTATTTAATTGGGAATTTAGATAATCAAAAAAGGGTAAAACTTTATCTTTGTTTGAAAAAAGTAAAAAGGTATCATCCATAAATCTTCTGTAGTGCACTGGTTTGAAAGAGGGGGGACAATTTTGTAACCAGACTTTTTCAAAATGATTTAAGTATGAATTAGCTAGGGTCGCGCTAAGGGGGGATCCCATGGCCAGGGAATCGGTTTGTTGATATAAGGTATTATTAAAGAAAAAATAGGTATCTTGAGTAGCCAATGTAAGTAAAGTCTTAAATTCTGATCTATTAAAGCCGTTAAAAATAGGATTCAGTTGGTAAATATCATCAAGGAGAAACTCTATTGCATCTTTTACAGGGATATTTGTATATAAAGATTCAACATCGAAACTTACCAACACGTACCAAAACCTGGTTGAATTCACCAGCCCATTCATCCATCAGGGATCATTCCCACACATTAGACCACACCTTTAATTATAATAACTTCAGCATACTGGCCCAAAGTAATTCACCAACCAACCTACATATTTTGGAAACATTATTCATCTATAACACTAAACCCTCTTTAAATAGTGATTCTGGTCCTTTTAAACTGCAATTGTTTTAACTTCACGTTCTAGAAGTGATGTGTTGTCCTGAGTTTATCCTGAATGTTATATACGAAATAACCAGTTTACATCTGGTAAGTTGTTGCCTATGTATCTGTGGGTCCTGTCATTTGTTTTTAGTTACCCTTAAATACTAATAATTAAGTTAAATTTTATATTTATTGTTCTATTTTTTAGATGCTGCATTTGAGATTTGGAGGCGACGTCTTATATTTCTAAATTTAGTCCAGTTTTTGCAAATGGTACGAGTTAATT